>SNQJ01S0028458.1:62976-104670 GCA_010110895.2 Picea sitchensis | reverse complement strand
ATATATGAGGATCTCCACCTGCATTCCTTGACGACCAGCCATCATTCTATAGCATCATCTCTGTCCTCTCACCCTGAGCAAAGTCACCTCTTCTCGTGGGAGATAATGGCTCCCTTCATCTTCAATGGTTTGTTGATTAATTACCCATGGCTACTACGGATTCCACTCAGTTTCTTCGTATGTCTCTTCAGACCGCTCGCCCCTCGCTCTAGTTGGCCCTCCTCTGTTCTTTTCACCCACGCCTTTCTTTCCATCAGCCTCCGCTTCTACTTGTTCAACACCCGCTTGCCTCTTATTCTCTCGAACCTTCATTCCATCATGTGGTGGAGGTCTAGAGCTCCTTGTTCTTGCCCAATTTGCACCTCCGATAATAGTTTCAAGCACTACGAACATATTGCAGGAGGATGGAGGAGTGCTCAGATGCACTGCATAAAGAGCTTCAATGGGAAAATCAAGGGATTTGTGAAAATTTGGCAGGTCTCCAGTTTCAATTGCAGCAGCAAGAAATCTACCATAACCAAGAACTGGCAATAGTTTTAGAGGATTCAATCGGAATACAAGACAGATTGGGGTTGTTACTCAGCAACTAGAAAATCCTCAGCAACCAGTACAATCAGTTGGCACTGATGAATCTCGGCTTCCCTCTTCTTTTCACTCTGTTGCCAATAACAACCATCATGTTCCCATAGCGCCAGGCTTCGTAGACCGTTATCACACAAAGGAGAACCTAGACCGTCAATATGCAGAGGAGAACCCAGCAGAAGCGAATTTAGAAGCTCGACTGGCGGAACAACAGGAAGATCTCGGGCAACTTCATAACTATTAATCAGGTCTTTTATGAAGCACAATTTTTTGTTGTTGTTAAATGTGTTTATCGTCATTTTTGCATGGCATAACTGTAGCTTATATGGCCTAGATGTTACAATTTTCTTAGGCCTAGATAGACATCTACGCTCTTTTGGAAGCAGCAAAGGTGCTCGCACCCTGCTACATGTATTTTTTTGAATTTTGGCGGCCTTATTTTTAATATAAATACCCCCAATCGTTTCTGTTAAAAAAAAACAATTGCATAAGAATGTGCAGATAGGAAGGACTCATCTTCCAATGCATTGATAGTTGGTTCTTCAAAAGTGAACATGAGGTCACAAGCTTGCCTTCTAGTACAAATGTGATCCAGTTAGAAAATAACAAACAATATCAATTTACTCACATAAGTTGTGAAGGGATAACAATTTTCTCTAAATGAATGAATATTGTTGTGCATTGCAGAGCTAATGTAACTATGGTTCTTTCTAATGCATGATTGAGAACCTCAAATACACTTCAAGATGATCTCTTAACAATTTTAAAACATAATCCTTGTTACCGCTAGCAAAATTCGTGACTGAAAATATTCTATGATTAAATAATTGAAATGTGACAAATGATGATAGTAGATAAAGTAGAATCTATATCTCATGTCAAGCCATGCAATATGTTCTTTTGATTTTAATATACCACAACTAGCAAACAAAAAATTATCTGGGTGACGACATTGCTTAATGTAACCCATATGACAAATCTAAATCACAATGAAGTTCCACACAATGCACCTTTTTATCCATATTCTTCTTGAAAAAACTCATAGTGTTGCAAGTACCATAGTTAGCTTGGAAACCAAGCATTATGAGATTACTAGTTCTCATTGTCAAACTTATAAATACAACATTTAGTCGTTTATTTATTATAAAAAATGTTGCATCATTTATCCACTACAATATCAACTAGATGCAAGTACTCAAGGCAAGTGAAGATATGGTTTGTAGTTGGAATTTCTTTCTAACATCCCAACACTCTTCAATGTCCAACGTAGATGATTGGACACAATTCTTACAACAAATATGAATTTCTCGTCGCTTTCCCACTTGCAAAATTCAATATAAGAAGTAAGAATATGTGTGTTTGTGTGTGAGAGAGACATAAAATAAATATACATCAATTAATCTATGGCGTAGCATAAAATAAAATCAGTAACATCAATTAATGTGCTCCTATAACACAAATTACTACCTTTTGCCCATTGAGAAAAAATACAAAATCATTGACATCTTCTAACTCGAGTTGTTGTCTCACATCAAATAAAGTCCAATTTTCTTCCACTGTTAGTGATTTAAAGCACTGCCCATTTTTTAGAACATGAACTTGTATGATAGGAAAATCTATTATATCATCATTATCTTGTTCCATTAGAATCCAACTCCATTGACCTAAAATATGGACATGTATCCATCGACGAAACTTGAATGAAATATATAACATTTGTCTTGACATCTGATACCTCTAGCATGAGATGCAACATCATATTGAATATCACTATAATAAACATCTAATGCATTGCAATTTATTGTAATATTGTTAAAAAAAAATGGCATGTACATAGTAACTCGCCTAAATGAGATCTTTGTATGATTTACCCTACATTCTATTTGTTCTCCATGTTTGTCACGGACTCTTGTATCCCAACTAAAATGAAACATATTTAATTATAGTTCCTTAGAAAGTGATGATGCCACATATGTTTTTCTTATTTGCCGAAGAGAATCTTCTTTCTTAAATATATATGGAAACACCAAAAATGGCATGAAGATGCTTAAATGGAGACCTATACCCCCACTTTCCTTCAATCCAAACCTAAGAATATAGATTATAACGAAAGGAGCTTGGAACTACATGCTCTATATTTGGCCACTCATGGGAGTGAAATGATGGTAATGGAATTTCTTGGAGTTCTCCACAAGTTTTACCTTTTCTTAGAAGTATGTATTTGTACTTGTAGAACCAAATACCTTCATTTTTAACCATTTATGATCCTTGTTGAAGTACACCGATTCAACAATTTTTTAATGCACCACTTCAAATATTCCAATGATAGATTATGTTGGCTCTCATTCTTCCCAATTAGAAATGCATAAACCTACAAAAGTATAATCATTAGAAGTGGAAATAAAAATATAGTGAATAATTCATAAATAAATATATCTAATTAAAATATAGAACAAATAAAATGGTAAATACTAACAATTAGTATTAATTTGAAGGAAATTTGGTCACTTGGAAATGGACTCCTTTTGCATCTCTTTTTGGTCATATACATGTGCCACAAACATCTCTTTCACTTTTTTTCCTCCCTCTCACACCTTAGACCCTTTCACAATGCCCTTCCAATGTCATTCAACATCTTCTAGATGCCTCTTTTTCACTTTATGAACTCCTCTTCTAGATATCTCTTTTTCACTTTATGAACTCCTCTTTTAGATGGTTGCATTGCAATCCAATCAATGATAGACAAGTTTAAAGGAATTCAATTTATTGCATCATCTTTTTTGTTATATAGTACAACATAACACAATTCACTATTTGAACAACAACATGCCATTTTTCTTGATGAAAATCACCTACAAAATATGAAGTTATGATAAGCTAATTTGTATAAAATTATTTAAATCTAAATAATACTAAAGTAATGTTAAAACATGAAACCTTCTAACTAAATCCAATCCTTTTTAAAAACAATTTGCTCCTAACAAACAATTATCTTTAAAAATCCCAGAATACAAGATATTAAATGACATGAAATCACATACTAGTACAACGATGATGAGGAAATAAGTCTTCTTCTAAAGATCAACATATAAATGGATTTTTAAATGATCTTGTGATTCTTATTTCATATTGACCTATATTGTGTCCTAGCTTAAGTGGAGGACAATTGACCAAAATGTTGGCTACTTCTCATTATCCTATCATGTTCCTTATGGTATAGGTTTAGCATTCTCTTCGCAATGACTACTTTTTTGTTGCCCTACAATTCATTTTCCAACTTTTGTCTCTCTTCTCTAGTTGTCTGCGCTAGTGGAGTTGTACCTACAATGGATTTCTTCAAGTCATGGGTCTAGCATTGAGTTTGTTGTTAGTTGTGGTTTGTTCTAGGTATGTAGAGATTGAAATAAGGTACGGTTTTTGCAATCAATTTTCCAAATATGCTTCAAGGGGGGATCATCAAACTGTCACAACCAAACATTGTGGTTCCTATTCAAATTATTTGAAAGGGTTTCTCTATGTTGTAGATTAACTGGTGGCAATTTATCCATTCATGTGTTATCTTGTTCACAAAATATAAATTTTATTTCTTCTATTTCACAAGATACCTCTATGTTAATTTTCTTGTTGCAAAAATTCCATTAGGTTTAAGCATTACTATGGTATATTGTGTTCATAATTCGCCTTTGTATCCTACTTTTTATAGTGTGGCGGATGGAAAAGACTTTATAGCTAATGAAACTATCTTTATTGTACCTCTTGGTGTCTTAAAAGAAAAAAACAACAAAATATGATCCACAATTGCAAGAGTGGAAAGGGGTTTCCATCTCAGGTTTTGGGGTTCAGAATGTGAACAAAATTGTTTTATATTTTGACCAAATATTCTACCCAAATGTGGATTTTTTAAGGAATATTTGCATCTAATTCTTTTTTTGTGTGTGAATTTTGGAACTATTCTATTAAAAATACTGTAAAAATACAATCAAAAAGTCGCAGTGTTTATCCTTGTGAATGGACAAAACTGAGGCCTGCCCTTATTGGGAAACCAGGCTAGGAAAAGACATGATCATCTTGTCTGTCATTTGGGGGGAAACTAAGCTTACAAAAATAATTAGAGTGATTGTTTGTTTGATTACTGTCATAAGACCAAAAAACCGAAAAAACATGATTGGTGGAATAGTAGTCAAAACTACCTCTAGTAGCTTGTAGAGATGACCCCCAGAGTAATAATGACACTACGGGGTCGAGACTCACAAATAGCATGACATTTCCACATATATGGTTGGACCAAAACAAAATCACAAACATCAAGAGGGGCAACATCACACACCACCTCATCCTTGAAGGGTTCGATGCCATACGACAGGCGACATTGTTGGTTGACACAGAGATCTTGTCCCTGGTGAAGCCACCCGATGTTGTATGGTTGTGGGTGTGGTGTTGTCGACAACCCCAACTGTTTGACGGCCTCAACTGAGATGAGGTTCTTCTAGTTGTTCCTATCAACAATGAAATGCAATAGGGTCCCCTTCACCCACATCTGTGAATGGAACAGGTGCTCCCCCTCTTCGGGATCTACTAGTTCTTTTGGGTGAATTTTTGCGGTCCCCAAAGTAGCAGTGGGGTCTGCGTCGATGATCTATTTGGTTTCAATATTTTCTAGATCAGATTATGAATCAGGGTTTGGCTCCTTGTCTTTGATCTCGACCACCAATGATTGTTTCAAGCGACATTCATTGGTGTTGTCCCGGGGGATTTTGTGGAAGTCACACCACTTCCCAGTGTCATTCTTTGTCTTTCCTTTACCCTTCTTTTCATGTGTCTTGGGTTGGTTTTTTGGAGGCTGTTGGTTAGGATCGTCTTTACCATGCTTTGGTAGTTGTGGATTTGTAGACCCGAACTCCCATTTGTTCTGGTGCCTAACTTTATGCTCGATTTTGACAACATATCGATAGGCAACTCCCAATGATGAGATGTTTAGGAAATCCATTTAGGTTTGGATGTACTCATGCAGATCCCCATGGTATTTCAGAACCATATGCCGCTCAAATTCTATGATACCCTGCTTAGTGTGCAGGGTATGTTAGTACATTAGCTTCCCGGGGTCGTAACTTTTGCATACGATCTATGTTTTAGGTGTGTGATAGCCCGTTGGAAAGGCCTTTTCGACAACAACGCATTATGTCATCAAACTCTGACTCTGTCTACAATTTGATCGTGGAAAGCCAAGGAAACACTGTTTAGATCCCAAAAACGGCCCTGGAAGTACAGAAAGATGTACTGACATGAAAACTTCCAAAATAAGCCAGTTGGAATAGGTGGGTGGCCACCAATATCCACCTAGATGTTGTGTAGGGCTTCAGGACAGCCTCGTAAGTGCAGAACCCACAATTACCAAGAAATGTCCCCATTACAGAGAAACGTGTTGAACTAAAAAATGTCGAGATGAGCCAGTTGGAATTTGGAATAGGTGGGTGGCCACCAATATCCACCTAGATCGAGGGGGTCAAATCGATAACCTTCAATGTTCAAATCCTTTGCATGCGTGTGGACTGGTGTGACATATTAAAGCCATGCAAGTGAGGAGAAGGAGTCGTATGCAGGTGAGGAGCAAGAGTCATTGGCAGAGTAATGGAGCGACGTCTCGAGACGGGAGGACGTTTAATTTGCATGAGGGGTGGGTGAGGTGGAGCACACCAAGGCGTTGGTTCACATGTTGAGGGGTCTCGAGGTGCCCGCTAAGTGGACACGGGTGACACCCGGATCCTGGGAAGAATATTCCCTAAGAGCAATGTCAATACAGTCTTGCCTCAGGGAGTGGTTGGAGAGCTCATCCAGGGTATGTTCTTGAAGGTCAGAGCTATCCATGAAGATTTCATTGGAAATTTTGCCCGCCAAGGAGTTAGCCTTGAGTCAAACATGGTGGAAGGAGATGGAGTATGGAAATTTTTTGACCATTATTTGAGACCTATTCCATTAGATTCATCTCTTCGCCCTCATCACTTTCCCCCATATCATTTTTTTTGCAAAAATTTTTGACCCCGCCCGCACCCTTTTCAGTTCACCCATTTTTGACCATTATTTGAGACATATTCCATCAGCCCACCCATTTTGACCATTATTTGAGACATTCCATTAGATTCATCTCTTTGTTCTCATCACTTTCCTCCATATCATTTTTCTGCAAAATTTCTGACCCTGCCCGCACCATTTTCACCACCATTATCATTGCTCAAACCCGTAACCAAGAACTAGAGTCTCGCTTCAACACCGCAACATGGTTTACTTGAGACCCAACAAGAAGTGCAACAACTCGCTACCATGCCTTCCGTGATGCCTCCATGAATGCCTCGGTCCAGACAACGGTGAAGTCCGCAATGGAGGAAGTAAAATATGAACTTGAATCTATCGTTGTAACACTCTGCACCAAACTCTCAAAAATTCCTCCTCGATGACCCTTTCAGGATGCACCTAAAAGACCGAAGGTGAAACTTTCCCATTCCTTTCAACCACATCACTTTCAAAGGACATACTTCTCCGAGGTGGATGTAACTAAATTTGATGGCTCGTACCCCAACCAGTGGGGTCACACAAATAGAACATTACTTCTCCCTACTATTACTAATGACTTGCCAACTCGTGTATGGTGCCTCCATCTAGATCAAGAACGGCAATGGTGGTAATGGAGAAAAACTTCCCCGCCAAGGATATATTGCTTGGACCCACTTTGTTGTCGTAGCTTTATGAACGCTTTGACATCGACACATTCAACCATTTGGTCCGCTTGACAAAATTGAAGCAATTAGCCACAGTCGAAGACTTCATAGCTTCCATTTGAGTCACCGGGCTTTCGAACAGAGGGCATGATTGATACTTTCTTTCGAGAGTGCTTTTATCAAGGGTCTCAAGGAGGAGGTTAGGCCCATGTCCTCATGGTTCTAATTCTACCACTTGGGTGGAGGCTACCAAAAATCCAAAGAAGCACAACAAATTGTTTCCTCTCAAAACCAGAACCTTCCTTTTTCCCACGCCTAAACCAAGAAACTCCCACCTTACTCCCTCTCCGGGCTTCCCTTAAAATCCAAAATTGACCGGGCCGAATGGTCGTGAATCCAAGAACTCAAAGGCCTCTCATATAACTGATGACAATATTTCGTGCCACAAATGTAAGTGAACAAAAGTTTTATGGCTATCTTCAGGATATTCAAGAAGACGATGATGACACTTCGCTCCCGAGTCACCAGAAACTTCGAAATAAACCCTCCTTCCGGACCTCCCATAGCCATCATTTCCTTTAATGCTCTCTCAACGGCCTCTGCTCCCAAACTCTCAAGCTAATTTGCTACATCAAGCACGTAAAGGTCATCATCTTGGTTGATAGTGGCAAGACTCCACAACTTTATTCATCGCCAGATCGCTTCAAGAAACCCACCGCTATATCCATGTCGTTTCATAATTTCCAAATCATGATTGCCAATGGTGGCTCTATGAGGCGTGGATGGCGTACTGAAATGTGCTTCCAAATAGGTGACTACAAACTCAAATCCCATATGTTTGCTATTGACATGGGGAGGTTGCTATCGTATTGGTGCCTAATGGCTCGTAACCCGTCCCATTCTCATGGACTCTTCGAACCTAACCATGACTTAACAAGCGCTACAAACATAAAATTTCAAGGCATCACTGCGAATTCTCCTGAAATCACGGGCTTCATCAGATGAGAAATTGTTCAAAAAGGTCATTCGGGTGTCACAGCCCAACTCCATGCCATCTGCCACAGATCCCCCGGTGTCTCAAGACCTCCAAGCCATCTTGACTAAACATCAAATAGTCTTCCACTCCCCATGACTCCCTCCTTCCTCACGGAGTCCATGATCATTCCATTCCCTTGTCCCGTGAAGCCTTCCCCAACATACTCATATTCACCCCTTTGCCCGCTAAAAGAATGAAATTGAAAAATGGTCCAGAAACTCCCGACCGCCGGGTCATCCATCCTAGTAATGCAGTCCTTACTCCTCTCCCATTGCCATGGTACTAAAGAAAGAAGGTTCGTATCACGTGTCCCGACTTCCTCATATTCTCAATAAACTCGCCACCATCAAAGATAATACTTCCATCCCTGGGCTATTGATGACCTCCTGATGAACCGGAAAGGGTGCCCACTCTTCACCAAACTTGATTCTCACTCGGGCTATCACCGTGATCCGTATGAAAGATTTCGACATTCCTAAGACGACCTTTCGCACTCTATGAGGGCCACTACGAAGCTTTGGTCATGCCCTTTGGGTTATGTAATTCCTCCACCTTCGTGAGCCTTAGAACCGTGTCTTCCGGCCCCTTCGTCATTTTGTCTCAGTTTCTTTGATGATATCCTCATATAGTAAAGACATGGAAAGACCATCCGACTCATGTGGATCAAGTTCTTCACCTACTCTCTCAACACCAAATTTCCCTCAAAACAATCTAAATGTGCTTTTAGTGCCTCACAAGTTGAATACTTGGGTCATCTCAGGGGCAAGGATGGTGTCGTGGTGGACCCTAAAAGATTGAAGCGTAAGATTGGTCGCACCCTAAGACTCTAAAAAGCTTATGTGGTATTTTGGGCCTCATTGTGGTATTACCGCAAGTTCTCACAAGAACCATGGAAGATTGCAGGCACCTCACCACCCTCCTGAAAAGAAATCTTTCAATTGGACCCCGGCAGCTTCTCAATCCTTTCAAACTTTGAAGATGGCTATGTGCACCACCTCGTTCTGCCTCTCCCCGACTTCACAAAGACATTTGTGTTGGAATGCTACACATCCTGAAAGGCATTACGTTGTCCTATGAAAGAGGGTAGACTTTGGCCTTTACGAGCAAAACAACTGTCCAAAAAGAATCACTGGCAAACCTATTTATGAAAAAAGAAATGTTGGCAATTCTCAAGATGCGCTTGAATTATTATGGCGCCCCTATCTCTTGGGGCAACGATTCAAATTAAGATGCACTATCAAAGCCTCAAATACTTTCTCGAACAACGCATTCCCTCCCAGGAAAAACAAAAATGGTCACTAAGCCTTTGGCTAAGTGATTGGCGAGATCATTTACAAGAAGGGCAAAGACAATGTAGTGATGGATGCAATCAGTCCCCGAAATAAGGAAGACGGTTGATCCTTTCTTTCCTTCATTGTACCTGACACGCAAGTCGCGTGCACTGTGAATGGTCGCGAAGACCCCAAAAGTTCGTGATCTAATTCAAAGAATCAGAATACGCTCCCCTGTGGTTACTCTTGGCTTTAGGATGAGCTCGATACAAAGGTCGCTGTATTTAAGTAAACAATCCAAGCTCAAATCTACGGTACTCTCTCGAGCTTCATGTTACACCCACAAATGGGCACTCAGTGTTCACTCCAAAACATATGACGAGTTAAACGCTCCTTTTTCTAGTATGGTATGAAACAGGACATCCGTAGTTTGTGGTTGAATGTGAGGTAAGCCAACGCAACAAGGGAGAAACAACAACTCCGCACACTCCAACCGCCTCCCCCCGACATTTGGAAGGATATATCTATGGATTTATTATGTGCTTACCCAAATCGTGGAATAAACTTCCGATAATGGTGGTGGTGGATCGGACTTTCCAAGCATGCTCATTTTGTGCTCTTCACCACCCATTTATCGCATCCACTCTGGGTGGCCCAAATTTTCATGGATCAGGTCTTCAAGCTTCATGGCATGCCAAACTCTATTGTTTATGATCGAGACCCAACTTTCACAAGCAATTTGGCAAGAACTCTGCTTTTAGCTACAAGGCACACAATTGCATCTCAACAGCCTTTTATCATCCCACGGTGATGGTCAATGGAAGTCAGCTAACAAGTGTTTGGAAATCTATATGAGGTGCTTTGCATCAAAAAAAAAAAGGGCCTTACCGGTTACCCTCACGAATGGTGGTACAACACTACATATCACATAGCCACTCGCATGACTCCTTATGAAGCGGTATGGCCAAAAGCCACCGCCGCCTTCCTCATACTTACCGTACCTCAAGGTCCAAAGGGTCAATTGAACACTTACACCGGAGATATCCTTCGGACTCTTAAAGAGAACTTGGTCATGGCCTGTATCGAAGTGCCAGCGTATCAAGGTCGCTCATAACGCCAATTTGTAGAAGGGGATCGTGTGTTTCGGGTACTTACAACCATATAAGCAACTTCCTGCGCTCATAAAGGTCGGGTTAGCCCCCAAATTTTATGGCCCTTACACGCTGTGCTGGTGGGACAAGTCGATATCGCTTAGCTCACTTCAACAAAATTTAAGCTACATCCCTGTCATGTTTCCCCGCTTGGAAGAAGGTGGATTGGAACCAAAGCCAACTTCAAACCAACCTTCCAGAGTTAATAAGAAGGATCCATTTGGCTACAACCAAGCATGGACCGTGAGGGATACCGCTGCAGAACCATCAAGGAAGTGCTCAAAGGGAAAGATGACTCCAGCAGATGCCACTTGGGAACCAGCCACCATTCCGCCAAGCAGCTAGCTTCCACATCTCAAGCCTGAGGACAAGGTTAGTTTTAAGGGGGTTTTGACATGTTAGCGTCCTAACCCGCACATAGGTAGATCATCGTATTGGATGTAATAAAGGTCAATATTAATAAGACCTTTCAATAAAATAGAATATATGGATGTAAATACAACATTCCATTAGAAGCTTCGCCTTCTAGAAGGATCTTCCTCTAGATGCTTCTTTTATATAATAGGAGTCGAGGGTATGGAACCCCTAGCTTGGATATTATTGTAATAGAGCTACCGCTCGATTGAGGTTGCCCCCAAGAGGCCTGTGAGCATTGCTATCCGATTCAAAGTGTTATTTCTATTGCTATTTCTGAATCATTGCATTGTGAAGATTAAGGCCGATATTTTACTGCTATTCTGCTCTTTCTAGCATTTCAAGCTTCTATTCTCAAGTATATTTTTATATATTTGGTATCTTGCACTTAGGCATCCCATTTTCTTTGGTAAACATATTGTGTCCCATTTTACTAGAGCCCATTTGTGGGTGTTATTGTCACCACTCAAGAGGAAAGTGCGTTGTATCTTTTAGATGGATTTGAGAACCCATTTGGGGGTTGCAAGAACAAAAAAGAGATACAAAGGAATCACTTGCAAAACAGACTTAATGAGAACTAGAGACGCTAGATTGAGGGTTCGTCTTTGCATCTAATTCTTATGATTGTAGCTACTTTTCTAATTTACTTAAAGCAAATAGTCATTTTGCTCTTATTAAGTAGCCTACAAGAAAGCTGAGTAATAACATTAAAATCAAATGAATAAATAGCTACATTTTAAACATTGTAGCTAAAGAAAATATTTCCTCACATTTTTGTGTCCACAAGATGTAACGTGAAAATATGGGAAATTAACTCATGATATCATGGTTGTTTCTCTTATGTTATTGTTAGTAAGCCTCATGATATGTTGAGCATTTCATATTCATATGAACAATCATTTTTTTAAGGCAAGGTTGCAAGTACACTTTATCTAGGTAAAATGCATGGGAATTGAACTATAGGAATCAAGGTTTTCAAGGAGTGAAGAAGCCATTTTGTATAAAAACAAAGAGATTTTGAGTTATTTATGTCTAACAGCATGTGTGTGTGTGTCTATGTGTGTGTTTTATTGCCTTCAATTATATCTTTAAAATCAATATATTTCCAAATATGATATATAGTAACTTTTATCATTTTGTGGTCAAAATAAAATTTATGTTACAATATTTTATATTGCATTAAAGAAAACTAGGATATCACATCCAAAACATAATAAGGCACAATGAAACTATGATAAACACTCTAAAAAGAAATTCATGGAAGATGATCAAAACTTACTAGGGAACACACGAAAAAACAACAAGACACAGAACAAAAACCATGTCAAAGCATAATATGGAAATAAAGGTTGGGGCACATGGACAATATAATCTGCAAAGGATTAAGAACATACCAGGGAACAAGATGAAACATGGCACACGATGAGTAACACTAAAAGTATAATTTAGAAGGCCATTGGACCAACAAACTTGATTATAAACAAGGGAATCTCTTATGTAGCTACAACCCATTGTTTCGTAGATTCCTCTAAGAGAAGTTTTGAAATACTCAATTTGATTATACTCCCTAGTTTATGAAATATTCAATTTCAGTATACTTCCTATAAAAGACCACTCTCTTTAGTTTTATTGCAGTCCCTAGCAAAGACTGCTCTATTCAGTTTTACTATAGTCCCTGGAAAAGACCACTATAAAGCTTTAGGCTATCATACCTATTTGTTTGGAAAAATGGGTTAGATAGATTTTTAATGTTACCATCGATTTATTTGTAATGCCATTTGATCAATAACCAATCCTCCCTCAATTTATTCTATCAATAATCTCAACCTTTCTTCTGAATTTTCCAAAGCTATTAATTTTGGAACCTTTGCCTATTCTATTCATGTCAAAACTCCTTGGTGTTAGAAAAGTAGGTGTGTGATTGTTAACCATAGACAATATAGCAATATTGTCACCAACCATAGGTCGGGCTACCTCGAAAGCACCTTAACCTTTGACAGAGAATGATTCTAGAAGACAACCCTAGGCCTAATAGCCAATCAAGGTAGTGTATCACTTCCGTGAAGCCAAGATACCATGTTAAAAATCAAACCATAACGGCGAGACACCCAAGCCTAAAAAATGAAACACAAGTCATGAGTTGCACAGCCATTTCCGTGACTTCATGACAACTAAATTCTCTAGCTATGAGTGAGTGCAGCAACGAGCCCCAGCCTTCGTGATTTATACCATTCCTTCTTAGTTATCCCAATGACTTCTCTTCCTAGGGGCTAAACCAATATTAAATTAATATCTTTAGTTGACTTGTCTCTAGGCTTATTGTTCAAATATTTAGGGTTTCTCTTGTTTCTAATATTCTAGTCTTGTCAAGCAATAAATATGGAGTTTACCATCTCCCCAAGAACTACCATAATATCAATACCTCTTAGCTAGGAGGTATTGAAATAATGGTCTCTTGAAAGCACAAACATACCATTCAACCAAGAGTATCATCATAGCCACACCTATCTCATGATCAAATCAAAAGCACCATCATCATTATTAGTATCAACTGATAGCATCAACTACATCATCTCTCAAAGTCATACTCCATCTCGGTAATCGTGCATGATGCTAAATAAGTCGGGCTTACTCCACAAAGTGATAAGAACCATTATTCTAATATGGACATATATGTCCTAGAAGATGACGGTTCCAACAGATGTTGGAAGGCATGCCATGGGCTACAAGGACTATTCTTCTAATCCGACATACGTCCTAGAAGAATAAATGTCCTTGGATTTCCAGCCTCGACCATTCACCTAACTAGTCCATTCCTCCTGCACTAATCATAATGCAAACTGAGAGAATGAGTCTGCCCTAGGAAATGCATGTCTATGATTGTTGAACCTGGACCATTCACTTAATCAAGCTATTCTTTCCAAAGCATTCAATCATAGTGCAACCTCGAGAGAATGATTATGCCCTAGGGAATGATCATTCACACCATTTCCTAAGGAAATGATTGGCCTACACCAACCTCCAAACATACCATTTCTTCAAAACCCACAATTGTGAACTTCGAAGAATCACCGCCAGTTGAGGCGACCATTATACTTGAATTGTCACTTAGAGTGACCGCCAAGAAGAATGAATGTCTTTAGACCATTCCCCATATTGGCCACAAGGGGAATCGCTTGTCTATGGTACATCAACAACCTATCAAACCATTTTCATTATGAAAAATGATTGTTTGATTCGACCATTTTCCAAAATTGAAAATCCATACTGCTGAATCTTCAAACCACTTTCCTAATCAGAAGGAATCATTATCTTGGACCATTTTTCAACCGAAAAATGATTGTCCATAAATCAATAACACATCTAGTATTCCTCAATAAACTGGAGTAATCTCTTCCTTTTTTTTCCAATAAGGAAGTCATCTCCGAGCCCCAACTTGTTTCTTAAATATGCAAACTTTTCATCTGACGTGAGGCTTCTTTACCAAAATATCTACTATCTACTCATCTATGGAGATATATTGGAGGACCACTTATCTTTTCTAGACTTCATCACATAGAATATAATTATTGATCTTAATGTACTTCGGCCTCATTATGGAACACCTGTTTTCCTCAGAGGGCTTCATATATCTCCATCATTACAATATATCATGGTCTTCCAGTTCATCAACATTTATGTTTCCTACTAGCTCATGACATCGGCAAAGCTCAAACCTAAACATATCCAAGTAGCACTTCTTGGATATGTTTCAGTTTGAGAGTTTTCCATGGATTATCAATCCATCATCTCAGACTTCTGAGTAACTATTCTAATACAATATCTTTGTTAAGTTTTCACCACGCTTCTATTGTGGATGAGATGCTCAGATAAAGTTGTTTAAATCCATACAAGATCTTCTTATATATGCATACATGGGTGTCTTTATGGTATGCTTCTTTCTCACTTGCTTTATTTGAGAAGAATACTTTTTACATGTAAATTCTAATCCATGGATACCGGTGAGCTATCATTATGTTTCTTCTTCCTCCTTCTGGAAGAAAATTTGAATCTTGGAATGCTTCCATTCACAAGTATTTTTTTTCACATTTTCTTACATACACTTTTATTTATCAAAACTTTCATTTCTTCTGCTGATTGCTTCTAAGTGGGTTCAAACCAAGTTGGTAGTCTTGTGATTCCCGATACAATAACTCCGGGTTGCTCCGGATTTTCTTTCTTTCTGGAATCTTCATGTTCTTCCCTCATGTTTTTCTTTAGTTATTGGGTCCAGAGCTGTCTATAGATTCCATGCCCTCAAGATTCCAACTTTCCCTTTCATCATAGGATCATGGATGATGATGGACAACCAAGGATACTTTGGCTTTTTTCAAGAAGACTTTCTAGAGTCAAACCTAACATGGACACATACTTCATAATCCTTAATGGATCATATCATTTAGGAATAGGCTCCTCCTAATCCTTGCTTCATGCATGAATGCATGCTCTCTTTTGGAATTCTATAATTATCTCCCTCCATCTAAGAGAGTCCATGCTGCCTACATCCCACATGTCTCTCCAGTTACAAGTCTTTTTCTAATTTCCTCTTTGGATTGTTGACTTCCTTTCCAAGCTTTGACTTTTGGGTCTCTTCAGGTTTGATTATGATTTCAACTTATCCGTAGTTACTTCTATAATCACTTCCAAGGGAATTGTTACCAAAGATTGTCAATGTACTTCATCTTTCATGTGTATTGCTTGACTTATAGTCACAGATAAATAACTCTTTATCTTGTTGTTCTTCCATAGGTGTTGTTTCACTGAACATCTTATCTTATAAGAAATAGATATACATGATATGTATAGAACCATAAACATGGTATGTACAAGAAATTTGAAGAATATTGATACCTTGACTTAGAAGAAGAAGTCTATTTTATCCCGCCTAGCCTTCTTTGAGGGTTCCCTTCTCGACAACATACGGTTCCGTTTTCCTTTTATTTAACTCGAGACAGTGGTTCCTATAATGACCATATTTTCGACAACAGCTTACTTTGTATCTTGACATATACTTTTCGATTTGTTTCTTCCTTGAGTCAAATTTTTTCTTATTCCTGAAATTCTTGACCTTTGTTGTGAAGGCTTGATCTCGTGATTTATTTTGGGATTTCATGCTTAATCTTGATTCTTCTTGTGCAAGAAGTCCACAAAGTTCTTCAAATGTGGGATACCCCTTCTCAGGTTCATGCTTGCAACAAAAAGCATCCCATGTCTTGGGAAGGCCATTGAGCAATTATATTTACCAGCTCCTTCTCTCAAATGTTTCCTTCAATAGCTTGTAGTTGATCTCTAACTAATGTATTTTCCTACAAAGTATGATGTTATGTTGTCATCATCATTCATTTAAATGTCACATATCTCATTCTTCAAACTCATTACTAGTCCAATGTTTATGACTGAGAAAATATTAGTTAGGGCATCATACATATTCCTAGATGAGTCAAGATGAGACATGTATGGTATCAAGTGGTTCTTTACACAGAGTCCACTATGATACTCACAAAATTAATGTCATTATCCTTGAACTTTTCATAACCGGGTGAACGCTCTGGAGGTTCCTTCTCTTTCCTTCTCTCAAACTGGTGGTTTCATGATCTTTCCTTTCACTATATCCAACAATTTATTCTTGGCAAGGATGAGGTCAATCCTTCTCTTCCATGCTCAAGTTAGAAGCCCCTTCTAATTTATTTTTTCTGAATTCATAGACTAAGTCACACCTGGGCTGACTTGGTCAACCTTTTTGACTTTGACTCCTGGCCAACCTTTGACCTTGACCAAAAACTTAAACTTGACGTATTAGCTTGCTTCAGAGTACTGTGAGGCGCTTAGGTTAGGGATCACTAGGCTATCCAGAAATTGGGCCAATCTCTTCACTTAAGGTGCTCAACAAGAGGGTTATTTGCCGTTGTCAAGTAAAGAAAACTTTGTTCACAACTACAACTGTGAATCGAGTAGTCCTCCCACCTATCTTCCAACTAAGTAGACTGTATGAAGATAGTGGCCCATAACTTGTTAGAAAAGTAGGTGCTCATTTAACCATAGACACATAGCAATATTGTTACCCAACCATAGTCAGCCACCTCGAGCACCAAACCTTGACAACACACTCTGAAGCAAACCCTAGGACTAATAGCCAATCAAGGTAGTGTATCACTCTCCAAATCTAGAGTACCAAACAAGGAATCTAAACCATAACGAAGGCAAAAAGTACAAACCATAAACAATAGAAATTCCAATCCAAAACCGAAAATGCCAGTTGCAACAACTCCTCTCCAAACTTACGCACAACTAAATTTCTGCAGTTGAGAGTGAGTGTGTGCTAAATGAGCTCTAATGCTCTGTATTTATACTATTCCTTCTAGTTACTAGTCAATTCTCTTCCTAGGGGCTAAAACTCAATATTAAATTAATATCTTTATCCATTTTGTTCTAGGGTTATTGTCCAAAGCTTTAGGGTTTCTCCTGCTTCTCAAAATATTCTCTAGTCTTGTCAAGGTTACACGTGGGAGGTTAAGACCTCCGGTGAGCTACCATAATATCAACACTTGGTTATTGATAAACTTGCAATTATGTAGGATCACCATCACCTCATATTAATTTTAATGTAATGATGTTTTAATTTTTTTAATATGCTCTTGTTTAAATTAAGTATTAATGGTATAACTTTTATTTTTATTAAAATTCTTAATCTAATATTTTGTTTATTTTATTTATGTTTTGTTAAAATTCAATCTATAATGTTTATGTGTCCCATTTTATTAAATTATAAATGATAATATAATGCATTGCAAACCTTTAATGGGTCTCCTTTGTTATATTTTAATAATAATATACAATTTAATTTTTAATAATATTACTTTTATAAAATTGCTAGTAAATTAAAGGACAACCATTAAGTGGATAAACTCACCCCATTTGTGGAAATTTTCATCTCAATCTGGGAGGTCGTAGTACTTTGCCCCCAATGATTTTAGCACATTTTAAGATGACCAAGATCGAAAAAAATATAAGGCTTAGTAAAAAAGTTGAGTTTGTCCACTTATTAACACACTCTCTATAAATTAAAAAGTAATTTTAATTTAATTTAAATTAAAAAAAAAAAAAAAAAAAAAAAAAAAAAAAAAAAAAAAAATATTTTTCTTAAAAATAAAAAAAAATATATTTTTTCTCTTAAATACATTAATAATAAAAATAATTTCTATATTACAAAATGGCTCCATTGTGAAATAATTATTATGGATTTTTAATGCGGAGGTAGTGGTATTATCAAATATTAAATATTTAGTGTCTCAAGAATATTTATCATATCAAGGTGGATTTTTTTCTTTTTAGTGTGTGTGGAGATAGTGGTATTATAAAATATAAAATATTTAGGGTCTCAAGAATATTTCATGTATCAAGGATGATCTCACCAAGATCTTCTCCAAGGTGTGGTTTGTGTGTGGTTAACTAATGTCAAATGAAATCGTGACACAAAAGCTTCTTTGACTTTTAGATGTCCAACTCAACCATTATCAAGGACCCAAAATTTTGAAATGTTATTGGTTATTGAATTTCCAACCCAACAAGCATGGTTTTTCTTATAAGGCCTATTTTGAACCAAATTTGTCAGCTTTAAGATGAAACCCTAAGTATTTCAAGCCAGTATCTAGGTCTACCAACTAGTAGGGAAACATTTGAGTAATGGAGGTGTTCTTCTGCTCCGAAACAACCCATAGAGAGATTGTTGATTTTTGTAGGTTTATTTTCATACATGTCACTTTACATAATAAGTCCATGATATCTCTAAATTTCTCAATGTCCCTTCTATAGCCCTCACAAAAATTAGTATATTATCAACAAACAATAAGTGAGTGCTATTATAGGATGTACCTATATTTACTCCTTTGAAACTACCATTTTATGAAGCCTCTTTTACCAACCTATCCCTTCAAAATTAAAAGGGAAAGGAGAGAGGGATAAAGGCATCCTGCGGTTCTAAGGCCTCTTCCTGGCCCGAAGAAGGGAGATGTTGCCCCATTTATCAAAACAACAAAAGATGCAAAAGTAATGCAATTCATTACATGTACTACAAACTGGTGGCAAAATCCAAATGAATGAGGATTGGTCTAAGATATAACCAACTCTGCCTTTATCATATGCTTTGGATAGATCCACTTTAACCACCATCACTCTTTGGTTCTTGACCTTGATTGAATTGAGTCCTCTTTGGCAATCTCTAACGCCTCATTTATTTGTCTCCTTAAAACCCAAACTATTCTTTCTGATATTTGACCTCGATAGGATCCCTTTTAGTCTCTTCTTTGCTATCACTTTGAGAGATGATTTTATATATACGCTAGTATAAGGAAATTGGCCTGACTTTTTCAAAGGATGTGGAATTATTATCTTTTGGAATTAGAGAAAACAAGGTTGTGTTGAAGGCTCCAAGCATCTTTCCTGTAGATCTCGAGGCCTCAACTACCCTCCTTAGATCTTCTCTTATAAAATTATAACAACCAAGGAAAACTTCCATAAGAGAGCATCATGCCTTGGGTTTTTATCCTTCTTCAAGATTTGAATAATGCACAACAATTCTTCTTTTCCAACTTCCTCCATCAAAGCTTGATTGCCTTCAAGAGTGACAAAACCTGGAAAAGAATTTGACAAATTATTACCTCTGCTATGGTGGCTTGAGAGTCCTCTTTAAACGAGGTTGAGAAGTAATTTACTCCTTCTGCAATAATTTCCTTGAATTTTAGTGCTCATGTGACATCATCCTTTTTAATTTTCTATATTGAACTAATATTCCTCCCATAGTTGGCATATCTATGCAAAAACTTTGTGTTTTCATCTCCTGCCTAGAGCCACAAGGCCCTACTTTTAAGCTTCCATTCTTTTTCTTTTTCCAGGAGGATTTGTCTCTTTTTGTCTTCAAGAAATTTTAATTCTACTTTATGTTTCTCTATTAAGAAAACAAAACCTTCACTATTATAATGAGATTCCAAGGCTTCCTCCACTTCCTGAAGAGTTTTATCATCCGTTTGCTTCTTTTCTTTTGCCCACTACACATATATCTTCTTTGATTTTTTCAGTGATGGAACTGTAAAGGAGCAAATTCTCTTAAATCTCCATTATAAGGATCCCATACCTCTTTGATCGTGTTAATAAAATCTTCTTCCTTTATCCATTGTGGATTCATACTGAATGGAATTTTGCACGTTTCTCTTGAGTAGGGATTATTTCCAATGAGACTGGATTGTGATCAGAATCCCCTCCCGAGGAAAACCATTATTTTATTCTAGATGCTTCATCAAGAAAAGTTTCAGATAAAAAAATTTGATCAAGCCTCTTTTAGTCGGGGACAATTTAGTGGGATCAACATCCAATAAACCTACTACTGCCAACTTTTTAATAAAGTGACCAAAAATACAATGCACCTATGAGACTATTCCCCATACCTCTGAGGCCCCCAAGGAAAAAGTTAGGTCCCCTCCCACCACCACTAACCTAAATTGCAGCCATTCCATATGGAAGAACTTATCCTAGTATTCCAGTTTGTCCACATATAGCCCATATATGTTTAACATAGTAATTTCCTTGCCAAGGTCAAGAGATAACAAAGTAGTCCCTATACTTGTTGTGAATGCATGATCTAGGTGGATATTGGTGGCCACCCACCTATTCCAACTGGCTCCTCTTGACAATTTTAGTTCAACACGTTCTTTTGTAATTATTTGTAATTGTGGGTTCTATGCTTTCGAGGTTGTCTAAAGCCCTACACAACTTCCAGGCAGAGTTTGGTGGCCACCCACCTAATCCAATTGGCCTATTTTGGATGTTTTCATGTTAGTACATCTTTTTGTACTTCGAGGGTCATTTTGGGGCCCTATACAATGCTTTTTTGGCTTTTCACAGTCAAACTATAGATGGAGTTAGAGTTGGATGACATAATGTGTAGTTCTTTAAAATACCTTTCCAATGGGCTATCACATGCCTAAAATGGAGGTCGTATGCAAAATTTATGACCCTAGGAAGTTGAGGTACCAACTTACCCATCGAGGCCCACATAACTTTTGGTGTTTCACCTCCTAGGGTTAGGTTTTTGGATGTCTAGGGTTTTGGAATTCATGAGTAATGTTAAAAAGGTCCATGGAGCCTCATTATAATCATTATACTCAGACGAATGCGCGTATCAGCCACATCTCTTCTCAGAGATAGCTACCACCATTCAAGCAAGTTGTTTTCAGTTCTGAAGTTTTACAATTTCAGCCTAATTTTTTTTATTCAATAGAAGTTATTGTTCACTGGATATTTGTTGTTGTTCTCCATATCTATGTGTTATTGTATTTAGTATGTTATTCATTTCATTCTGCTCATAAATCTGGATTAGTGATATCAGAGCGGTCTGCTCTTCATTTATTTTTCTTCGTGCATATCTCCGACAAGATCTGGGTACAAGAAGTTGGGACTCGAACCAGTCGAGCCTTTGCAAGATTGGTCGCGTCGAGCCTGACAACAACCCATGGGGGACAAAAAGAAAGATGATGGAGAAGGAGATCCTTTTAAAATGTTGCTCGAGGAAGCCCTTGCGCGACAAAGGAACAAAATGATGGACAACTTTGCACAGATCCTTCGGCGATTGCCCACAAGAGACACAACTTCATCAAGTGGCCATGCAACCCCCTTCAAGGTACAGGGAAATTTTGATATTCCATTATTTGAAGGACTGATAGATGTGGATGTTGTAGATAAATGGTTGGATCTACTCGAAGGGTATCTTTGGGTCCACAATTTTTCCGATCGGGAAAATATTACTTTTGCACTCCTCAAGGTCGTCCCCCATGTTAAGGATTGGTGGGATACTTACTCTGAGCAAAGGGCCATAGAGGAATCTACAATATTTACGGTCGCCCCAATGTGGGATTCCTTCAGGGATGTCATTAAAGAACAATACTACCCTGCTGGAAGCTACGAGGACCAGTACACAAGATGGACCACCCCGCGTCATGAAAGGGACCAGACAGTACCAGATTTCACCAATATTTTCCATACCCTACACACCAAATTGGGTATCAAAGACTCTAAATCACATACCGTGCTCAAATACCACGACTATGTGCATAGATACATTCAAACAGAAATGGAGTTTCTGGACATCGCATCATTGGGTATGGATTATAGATATGTTGTCAAGATCGAGTAGAAAATTAAGCAGAAGAGGCAAGAGTTTGGATCTGCAAACTCCTCACAACCGAAGTAGGGAAAAGGCGGCCCCAACCCACAAAACAAGGAACGGAGCAAAGATGGTCACTCTCAAGACAACCAGTCTAAGCCGCAACACAAGAAGGGTAATGGGAAGACGAAGAAGGACACGACAAAATGGTGTGAATACCATAAAATCCCTTGGCACAACACCGAAGAATGTCGCTCCAAGCAGTCATTGGTGGTCGAGCTGAAAGATTCCGAGTCAGAGGCAGATTTTGACTCCGAATAAAATCCAGAAGGAGGGAAGTGGATTATAAATGTTGAACCTAGTGCCACTGTCACTACCACCAAAGTCCAACCAAGCGAACCAAAAGAACCAGAGGAAGGGGAACGCCTCTTTCACTCACATATGTGGGTAAAGGGGGCTCTGCTTCATTTCATTGTCGATACCGATAGTCAGAAGAACCTGATCTCAGCAAAGGTCGTCAAGCGACTGGACTTGCCGACGACACTACACCCGCAACCCTACACCATCGACTAGCTTTGCCAAGGAAGAGATCTTTGCATCAGCCAACAATGTCATCTTCCTTATGACACCAAGCCCTTCAAAGACGAGGTATTGTGTGATATTGCTCCCCTTAAAGTTTGTGATGTTCTTTTAGGACAACCATATTTGTGGAAGCGACATGTTGTGTATGAGTCTAGACCCCGCAGTGTTATTATTACTTTGGGTAGACAATTATACAGGATACTAGAGGTAGCGTCACCTACCGCTATTTCTTTAATCTCTACTAAGCAATGCAGAAAGCTCATTTCACAGACTGGGAAGTTCGTTTTCTGATCCAGATTATTTTGAGAACAACATGAAGACATAACTATAACCGAGATATAACAATGAAATACACAAAAATATAGAAGAGAACACAAAAATACAGTGAAACCCAACTTCTATTACTGAATAAGATAGAAAAACATTGTAGAAAACAAACTGGCAGAATGGGGTAGCCTATCTCTGAAAGGAAAGAGATGTTGGCTATGCTTCATTTGCAACAAGCTTTACATCACACTCCATTGCATGCTTAAAGGGCCTCCTTCACCACAATTATATATGAGAGAGTGAGAGGAGAACAATTCCCATGATTGTTGTGGGATAAATTAATCTAAGCTTATAAAATGCCATAGGCATGTAAAATACCAGGACTTCCCAAGCGGTCACCATCCTAGTACTACTCTAGCTTGAGCGCGCTTAACTACGGAGTTCTAATGGGATCCAATGCATTGAAGTTATGTTGTAGGCATGTACATAAGACCATTACATGATGCTTGTAATTAACAAATGAAGATGGAATTACATTCCATTCCCCATCAAAAGGGTGAATATCATGGTTTATCAAAACCACAGGCTCAAAAATGGTGATGCAGTGGAAAATGTGGATGGCCACCAAGATCCATTTGGATCATTCCTCCCCCCTTAGGAAGCAATGGTCCCCATTGTGTCAAGTTCCCTTGAGATACAGGGAGAATTCTGCTAGATCTGAAGCTTGGTGCGTTGTTTTCCTTGCTGAAGAAGTTGTCCTGCTTAGCTCGTTGAAGGCTATCATGAAACTATTGTTGGATGGGTTGGATCCGTTCAACCAATCTAGCTGCATGATCTACCAGAGTGTGGGAGGATTATGTTGGTGAAGATGCAGCATGAAGAGTATGAATGGTTATGTTATAACCTTGCTTGACTGAGCAGTGTGGAGGCACCCCCGTAGGTGCACCAAAAACATCTTGGTACTCTTCTACGATCTTATCGATATGCTTATGCTAGATAGAAAGGTCTTGGGTTAAGGTTGCAGTGTCCTTCTGTTCACCTTCTGATCGGATTGTGAAGAGGCTAAACTTTGTAGTATGAGATATTACTTTGTGGCATTGTTTTGATGAGACAATAGTCGAAACTACCTCTGGTATCTTGTATAGCTGACCCCCCAGAGTAACAATGACGCTATGAGGTCGAGACTCATAAACAACATGACGCCTCCACATATATGGTTGGCCTAATAGAACATTATAGACTTCCAATGGGGCAACATCACACAATGCCTCATCCTTGAAGGGCTTGATGTCATAGGATAGGCGACACTATTGGTTGACACGAAGATCTTGACCCTGGCGAAGCCACCCAATGTTGTATGGTTGTGGGTGTGGTGTTGTTGGCAAATCCAACTTCTTGACAACCTTTGTTGCGATGATGTTCTTTTGGCTTCCGCTATCAACAATAAAATGTAGTGGGGTCCCCTTCACCCACATCTATGAATGGAAGAGTCACTCCCCCTCCTTAGGATCCTATTCAGGTTGGATTGTTGCAGTTGCAACAATAGTAGTGGGTTCTACATCAATGATCTATCTCCTTTTATTATTTTTTGAATCAGGGTCCAAGTTGGGGTTCGACTCTTTGTCTTTGAGCTCGGCCACCAATGATTGTATTGAGCGACATTCATCGGTATTGTGCCAAGGGATGTTGTGGAATTCACACCACTTTCTGGTGTCTTTCTTAGACTTCATGTTACCCTTCTTTGCCTGCATCTGGGACTAGCTCTCTTGAGGTTGGCCTTTCTTGCTCTGTCCTTCATTATGCGAGTTAGAGTTTCCTTTGCCATACTTTTCCCACTTACTCTGCTGCTTGAATTTCTACTCAATTTTGACTACATATCGCTAAGCAACTCCTAATGAGGAGACGTCTAAGAAATCCATCTCTGTTTGGATATACCTATGTGTAATGTCCCCATTTTGGGACATTATAACATTTTGGGACATCATAACATTACATAGTGTTATGCCTACCAGAGTAGCCAGACATGGGTGATAGAGAGTTTGGGAGGTATTGAGGGGTTTTATTAGACCCGACTTGCATCGTTCATCATTAGGATCCATTCCACATAGCTTGGCTTTGGTTCTGTTCCATTCCGACGATTTTCGTAATTTTGAGTTATTATGGGTCATATCTTAATTAAATTCACTAAGAAGGTCATAATGGGCATATTACTTGAATAAACCTCTTAGTGTAATAGCTCATCGGAATCGGGAAGAAGAGCATTACAAGATAAGATGATGAGAAGTTACTTTTAGTGGCCGGAAAAGCCATAAGGATGGATAAATCACTTTTTAGAGGTAAAATGGTTAATTAATTATTTAATTAAGTGATTTAATCAAGGAATAATAAAATAAAGTAAAAGTCACCTGAGGGAAAAGGTCAACAACAGATTAGGGTTTCCAGAAGCTATAAAGGAAGGGTAAAGCAACTTAATTCGGGATTATGATATGATTATGTTATGATTTGATGTTGAGATATTTGCAGATGAGGAGGAAATCGACCCCCTTATTTTTTTGTGGATTTCTGGAGGAAACCACCACCATTGATCAGTTTCGGTGTTGAGAGACACACCCTAGCCTATCAGAGATACCATCCAAGTATTTCACTGTGCATTACAGTGTCCAGTTCAGTGATTGCGTAGCTCAGCGAGTGAGGGTGCAAGTGTTTGAGAAAGGGTTTGTGCGGCCGCTTGTGACAGTTCATATTTGGTCGATTCCTTTTGACCCATTAGAGAGCTATTCAGGGCGCACCTATTGAGCCATCTATCATTAGTTTTTGATGGTGGAATCTTTTGGCAAGCAAAAAACAGTCATTTAGGGCACAACTCCAAAGGAAGCACATTTGGGTTCTAGAGGACATTCCCGGGCAGATCTGAGGAATCCCTTTCGATCCATTACAAAGGAGACTAGGATGATCTTTTTGAGCTATACATCGTCAGATTTTGTCGGTGGAATCACTAGGGCATACGCATTGAGCCCAGGAGGTGCGCAAACCTCTAGGGGTGAGATCCGAAGCTCTAGAGGTCAGATCTTCAGTCTGATAGTCATCAGGATTAGTCTAGAGGCCAGGGCACATATTTTGAGATAGTTTCCAGCTCATTCTGATGGGTATCACCATCAGGGCGAGTTTTTCGGATTCTACAGTAGTTACTGTGAGATGCCGGACTGCTTTTTGTCGATCTATCCGTGCATGCGTAGACCAGCACCCATTCTTCTGATCATGGGTATTTCTTATCAGTTATTTTGTATTCCAGTGACTACCCATGAGATCTAACTGACGATTATCATATCTGCTTCCAGTTATTATTGTATTTCCTACTTTTTCAACATTATATATATATATATATCAGTGAGTTGTGTTGTCCTTATTTCTCATGCATTGTCTTATATTGCTAAAACACATAATAAGCTGGAACACACATGCAAAAATCACCAAGCATGTTCACACAATAACTCAAATGCATTCAGAAACCCCCAGAGTATCAGATTTAGTGGCCAAAACCGTAGTTCAATGGTCAATATCCAGATCAACTGGATCAGGGATATTTCAGGGGTATCAGAGTTGGTTTTCCTACCATCCTATGGGGAAAATCAATGAGGAGTTATGTCAGATTATGTCCACTAAAATTCAGCGGTGATAACTTGCACTTATACCTCCATATGTAGTAGTAGGAAGGAAAGTTCAAATCAGAGGACAACGTGAGGGATATTCGTAAAATGCTTGTAGAGGGGTGACAACAGTTGTGGTAGGCTATGCCAAGCCTTCAAAACTATACAAGGATCAAGGGAGATGATGAAGAGTTTGCAAATTGTTTGAGACAGTATCAGGAGCTTGGCACAAAATTTCATGCAGACATGTCATTCAAGGATTATTGCACCATCAAACATTCTGAGTGGTATGAACCCCAACTATCAAGGCATAAGAAGGGGGAGGTGCACATTGTTGAAGTACACTATGACAGTGAGGATGAGGAGGTGCATGAGAATGCAACCACAAATGCCTATTTAGAGCAGTCAGATGAGGCTAGTGACTCTTGCGCATCTGAGGGACAGTTGGATGGACAAGATGATAGCGCATGTTCTTCATCTTCCCTACCAGGCAGTGTTGAGACTTCAACACTTCAACATAGTGATGACACGTGTGAGGATTCATATGTGTGGGCACTTGAATGTGATGAGATTAGGTGGTTGGATGACCAACCCTTGGTTATAGATGGCTTCCAAGAAGTCATGTATGGAGGATAATGAGCTTTCTATGATGACAGTGACACATATTTCATATTCTCGAACACTTATGATAACCACGACACATGAGCATATCAGTGGCATTCCTGATATGGTGGAGGAGCCTTGTGTGAGGATTGTACACAGGGACATATGGATCTGCAGACCCAGGAGGAGAGACATGACTTGGAGACAATTGACCTTACACATACCTACCAGTATGGGGAGTCACCTCTTTTGGAGATCCATTGTTAGATCAGGTTGTGGAGACTGACAATTTGATAGGATACTCACTTTAGGACCAGGCCACAATGATGAAGGTGCACTATGCATGGGTTGAGATGACCATATCTCATGTCTAGACACATCCATATGGGATCTAGGTGCAGATGACATTAGCATAATGAGTGCACAGGAGGATACAGTTGCCAATACAGGATACAGTGTGATTCAGATGGGGGTATCAGTTGGTGATGGTGTGCAGTGGCATAGAGGAGGACTCAGTAGCACATTGGACATTGGGCAGTTCAGTGCCTTATCTTTTGAGGAGTGTGTTGTTGGGGATTCTATTGTTGACACTAGTAGTGAGGGGCATGAGGTAAAACCTCAGTGGGACTGTGATCAAGAGTCACGACACTGGACGAGACAATTGAGAGTCAGTGAGGACATGATCATGGCAACCACTAGAGGCATGGATGATACACACGCATTGGTGGCATATTATTGTTGGAGGGCATTGATGGCACATGATAGTTTAGATGGGGGATTTTCCATGGATGACTTTCATACTCTCAGGGAAAGAGTAACTATGATGAGGGCTGACTACCAACAGTTGAAGATGGACAAAGATTACCTATTGGAGGTTGGCGATATGTATCGTAGGGCCCTGAGGGAGCAGGAGTTGGAGGTGGACTGACTCACTCATGAGTTGGTGAGCACACGAGGATTCGTGGAAGGCACACAAACAACCCTTCAAGAATCAGAGTCTAGATTAGATGAGATCCTTGAGGAGATTGGTCAGAGATACACTATATCTATCTCAATAGAGAGTCAGATATGTTCCTCAGTTACATTGTTGGAGGATGTTTGGGTGTCACAGGGGCCACCATTCATGGGTAGTTTTGAGACAGTCGGTCATACACATACACATGAGGATTCCAGAGCCAGGGACAGTTACGAGGACACTTTCATTTGTGTTCCAGGATTGGTTGATATCCACACAGAGGTTGATCTAGCAGTACACCTTGGACATATGATGATGAGAGAGATGTACAATGGGATTCATGGGGATGCATTGGATTGCAGGGAGGAGACACACTTAGTGGAGCATGGAGATTCCTCTCCCTTGCAGCAACACATAGTTATGGGAGATCACCTTCACAGTAGCAACAACTATCTGAGTGAAGATGGAGGGAGAGTGATTGACCAATAGTTTGTGGAGTTATCTATTGTTGTATCCGATAGTTGGAGTTTAGATGATTATTCACCATGGGTGCTAGTGGATGAGCTTTTGGTCCAATCTTGGGGATTGACCAAAGCATATGATACTTTCTAGTTCTACAGTTAGTTACATATGTTTATGTTAGCTTTTCCTGATACTTTCATCATTAATGACAACATAGGGGGAGATAAACAGTGGTAGGGGACATGGAGAGTTGGTAGGCCAAGACCACCTGATAGGAGTGTATTTATTGCATACAACAGGATAAGGGTGGATCATCAGAGACGGACAGTTGATACCTTGGGCATGATGGTGAGCATCTTAGGACATGGGATAACAAATATCTCAGAGGGTGACATAGATCAGATTCTCATTGGGATGAGGATGGAGGGCTTTCGACAGTTATCAGTATGACACACGAGCAGTTAATGGGGATTGGAAGTGATGAACTTCCAATGTTTCCATGGGATCCGAGAATCCATTTGGTTAGTGGGTTGTTTCATCTTATGATGGCCCAAGTTGCGTCAGAGAGCAACATACTTCACTCTTGGATGGTTTTGAGAGGGCTTGCAGGAACTTGTTCTACGTGGTGAGACAGGTTCTCCCTATTGATACTCATGATCGAGTATGGAGGTGGTTGGGAAGATGTTGATTCCACAGAGATACCTTTACAGGTTCAGCTTCTTGACAGCAAGCCCAATTTTCACAAGTATTTCAGCATGAGGATCCAAGAGTGGGGGATCCAATATGTATATTTTGAGCAGACAATCATGATCAGAGTAGTGCATCGTCCGTGTGATGGTCCCTGTTAGAGATTAGCATGGGACCCTGGGATTACAGGTCTAGGCATTTCATTGACCGATGGAGATGAGTGGATCTTTCTAGGGGGAAATCACTTTGACTTTCCAGTGAGATTCAGTATTGGGGGGAGCACATCACTTGCTGGTGATTCGTTGAGGTCTTGTAGTACCTCACTATGGCAACAACATGTTCAGTTGGTGGATGACGTGTTGGGGTTGGTATGGTCTTGGAGGACAGACTCAGTTCGGGTTGAGACCGTGTGTTATTTACAGGAGACTCATGGTATTGATATGTTACATGACTATATTTCACGAGGCATTGTAGTTCACATTCTGATATGGGATCCAGGGATTGGAGTGCTTGGTAGTTCAATGTTTTATGGAGTTGATTTTCGAGTAGAGTGGTTGCTCAGGGAGTTGACTGAGATTCTTTGGCCATTGATCATTCTACTCATCAGGAGCATGTGGGTCTCATGCATTGTGAGAACTTGGAGAGGCGACATCTTGAGGGGAGTCTACCTTGTGTCACACGGGTGGATATGGGAACATGGTATCATATGTAGTTGGATTCGGTTATTACTTTAGGATAAGCAATATTCCGGCAGGGAGGACTGTAATGTCCCCATTTTGGGACATTATAACACTACAGAGTGTTGTGCCTACCAGAGTAGCCAGACATGGGTGACAGAGAATTCATGAGGTATTGAGGGGTTTTATTGAACTTGACTTGCATTGTTCATCATCATGATCCATTTCACACAGCTTGGCTTTGGTTTTGTTGCATTCCGACGAATTTCGTAATTTTGAGTATTATGGGTCATATCTTAACTAAATTCACTAAGAAGGTCATAATGGGTATATTACTTCGAGAAAACTCTCAGTGTAATAGCTCATCAGAATCAGGAAGAAGATTATTACATGATAAGATGATGAGAAGTGACTGTCAGTGGCTGGAGAAGCCATAAGGATGGATAAATCACTTTTTAGAGGTAAAATGGTTAATTAATTAATTAATTAAGTGATTTAATCAAGGAATAATAAAATAAAGTAAAAGTCACTTGGAGTGAAAAGGTCAACAATGAATTAGGGTTTCAGGAAGCTATAAAGGAAGGGTAAAGCAACTTAATTCAGGATTATGTTATGATTATGTTATGATTTGAAGTTGAGATATTTGCAGAGGAGGAGGAAATTGACCCCCTTGTTGTTTTGTGGATTTCCGGAGGAAACCATCACCATTCATCGGTTTGGTGTTGAGAGACACACCCTGGCCTATCGGAGATACCATCCAGGTATTTCACCATGCATTACAGTGTCAAGTTTAGTGATTGCCCAACTCAATTAATGAGGGCACAAGTGTTTGAGAGAGGGCTTGTGCGGCCGCTTGTGACAGTTCAGATTTGGCCAATTCCTTTCGACCCATTAGAGAGCTAGCCAGGGTGCACCTATTGAGCCATATTTCGTTAGTTTCCGACAGTGGAATCTTTCGAAAAGTAGAAAACATTCATTTAGGGCACAACTCCAAAGGAAGCACATTTGGGGTTCCAGGGAACATTCCGAGGTAGATCCGAGGAATTGCTTCCAACCCATTACAGAGGATCCCAAGATAATCGTTTTGAGCTATACATCGTCAGATTCCACCTGTGGAATTACTAGGGTGCACTCATTGAGCCCAAGAGGTGCACAAACCCCCAGGGGGTGAGATTCAGAGCTCTAGAGCTCGGATCTTCAGTCTGACAGTCATCGAGATCAGTCTAGAGGCCAAGGTGCATCTTTTGAGATAGTTTCCAGCTCATTCCAATGGGTATCACCATCAAGGCGAGTTTTCCAGATTTTACATCAGTGACCGTGAGCTGCTAGACTGCTTTTTGCCGATCTATCCGTGCATGCGCAGACCAACACCCATTCTTTTGATCACATGTATTTCTTATCAATTATTTTGTATTCCAGTGACGATCCATGAGATACAGCTGACGATTATCATATCTGCTTCCAGTTATTATTGTATTTCCTTCTTTTTCAGCGTTATATATATATCAATGAGTTGTGTTGTCCTTATTTCGCATGCATTGTCTTATACTGCTAAAACACATAATAAACTAGAACACACATGCGAAAATCACCAAGCATGTTCACACAATAACTCAAACGCGTTAAAAAACCCCCAGAGTATCAGATTCAGTGGCCAAAACCGTATTTCAATGGTAAATATCCAGATCAGCTAGATCAAGGATATTTCACTATGTAGACCATTGCGGTACTTCAAAACTAGGTGTCGCTCAGAGTCTGTGATACCTAGCTTTGAGTGTAAGGTATGAAAGATGTTGGTGTAGTCCGACACCGTCTGGTCTCTTTTTTGACGCAGAGGTGTCCATCTCATGTATTGATCATCATAGTTTATGACAGGGTAGAACTCCTCCTTTAGGGCATCTACAAAGGCCTCCCAAGTGAGTTCTCTCCCAAATAGTGTAGATTCATCGATGGTGTACCTCTCCGAGTAACCTTCCCACAAAGCTCTGGCATGGGAAAGGGATTTAAGGAGTGCGAAGGTGATATTTTCACCGTCGTAAAATTTTTGGATAGAGTAATAACCTTCTAGTAGATTCAACCATTTTTCTAGAGCATCTGCATCTATCTGAACTTCAAATAAGGGGATATCAAAATTGACTTGTACCTTGAAGGGTGTCGCACTTGCGAAATGGCTTCTTGTCGAAGATGCCTCAGCCGCTGCCATCGGTAGTCTTCGAAGGATATGAGCGAAGTTGTCCATCATGTTGTTCCTCTGTCCGATGAGAGCTTCCTCGAGCAACATCTTGAAAGGATCTCCTGCTTTTTCATCTCTCTTTTCTTCCACCATGGGAGGTCACTTGGGTTGGCAAGAGCAGTTGTCCTCAAGAAAAATTAGCTCAAGACCCAACTCTCTATACCTTGACCTCGTCGGGGACCTTCTCTGAGAAACGACAAGGAGCAACCTGCTCTAATACCACTGATCCAAATTATTTTGAGAACGCCATGAAGACAAAAATATAACAATGAAATACACAAAAATATAGAAGAGAACACAAAAATACAGTGAAATCCAACTTCTATTACTGAATAAGATAGAAAAACACTATAGAACACAAACTGGCAAAATGGGGTAGCCTATCTATGAAAGGAAAGAGATGTTGGTTATGCTTCATTCGCAACAAGCTTTACATCACACTCCATTGCATGCTTAAAGGGCCTCCTTCACCTCAATTACATACGAGAGAGTGAGAGGAGAACAATTCCCATTATGCATGTGAAATAAATAAATCTAAGTTTATAAAATGCCATAGGCATGTAAAATACTAGGACTTCCCAGGCGGTTACCCATCCCAACACTATTCTAGCCCGATTGCGCTTAACTGCAAAGTTCTAATGGAATCCGACGCATTAATGTTATGTTGTAGGCATGTACATAAGACCATCACTGTTTGTAATTAACAAATGAAGATGGTATTACATTCCATTCCCCATCGAAAGGGTGAATATCATGGTTTATCAAAACCACAGGCTAAAAAATGGTGATGCAGTGGAAAATATGGATGGCCACCGAGATCCATCTAGATCAATTTTTTTTGGTGATCCGTGATCACAATAAGCAAAAGCTCGTCGCCACATCCGTGGCCTCTACATGGAGCCTCTCTTTGCAACAGAAACAAGTGGACGAGATCATGGAAGAGTACATAGACATCTTCTCCTCACCCACCAAGGTACCGATGCACTGCCAAGTCAAGCATCCAATTGATCTAACCCCCGGTGCACCTCTGCCTAATTGACTAGTCTATCTCCACTTGTTGATGGAAAATGACAAAATCAAGCGTCAGATCCAAGAAATGCTTCAAAAGGGGCACATCAGACCCAACTCCTCCCATTGTAGAAGCCCTATTGTACTAGTGCATAAGAAAGACGAGAGTTGGCGGCTCTACATTGATTACAGAGCATTAAACAAAATCACAGTCAGGAACTGGTACCCAATTCCTCGAATTGATGATCTTCTTGACCAACTCAAGGGGGTAAAGTTCTTTAGCAAGATTAACCTAAAGCATGGCTACTACTGGGTTCCCATTGATCCAACTGATGTATGGAAGACAACTTTCAAATCTAAAGAAGGTCTCTTCGAATGGTTGGTCATGCCCTTTGGATTGACAAATGCACCAACCACTTTCATGAGGTTAATGGATGATGTATTGAGACCCTTCACTGACTCTTTTGTGGTGGTATATTTGGATGACATCCTCATCTTCAACAAAACTTGGGAGGAGCACATGTAGCATATTCAACAGGTTTTGAGCACTTTGTGACAACACAAGTTGGATGCCAACTTGGAAAAATGCTCCTTTGGCATGAACAAGTTCCAATACTTGGGCTACATTGTTGATGAGCATGGGGTACATGTGGATCCAACTAATATCCAAGTCATCCATGACTGGCCAGCCCTGACCATGCCCACCGAGCTTCAAAGCTTCTTGGGACTTGCCAACTTCTACCAACGATTCATGTTGGGATTCTCCCACATTGCATGGGCCCTCAGCCAAGTGACCAAGGGCGGTGACAGGACAAAGTTCACGTGGGGGAAGGCACAACAATGAGCATTTGATGATCTGAAGCATCGCTTGTGCTTGGCTCCAATACTCTCCTTACCCGATCTGCAACAACCATTTGAGATTGAGATTGATGCATCCAACTATGTTGTAGGCACAGTTCTCACACAACACGGTCGTCTGGTAGCATACCATAGTGAGACACTCTCATATATTGTCCGAAAATACCCCACCTATGACAAGGAAATGTATTCCATTGTACAAGCCTGTCGTCAATGGAAATATCAAATTCTAGGAAAGGAGACAATCATCCACACTGATCACAAGCCTCTGCAGTTCATACAGACATAGGGGAAGTTGCAGAATGACCGCCATGAGAAGTGGTCCACCTACCTACAACGGTTCCATCTCAACATCAAGTATAAGACAAGGAGCACGAATTGTGTAGATGATTACCTCGGTCGACCTCTCGTGGCTACACTCACCATCGTGCTCAAGTCCTTTGGGCATGAGGCATCATAGTGGCCCCAAATTTATCAGCAAGATCCAGACTTCGCCACCACCTATCAGCTCTTGGGTACATGCTTGAATGTCTCCAATTTTCACATTTAGGACAGACTGTTATGCCATCTGGGCCATCTCTGTGTTCCTCTAAGCGAGCGTGCAAAGTTGATTTGGGAGGCTCACTACAGTAAGATAACATGACACTTTTGCGTGGATAAAACTGTTGTCGTTCTACAAAAAAAAATTATTGGCCAAAACTTTGACATGACGTCAACAAGTATATAAGATCTTGCACTGCATGTGCCATTTCCAAGCCAACCATTAAGAAGCAAAGCTTATACACCCCTCTTCCTACTCTTGAGAGGCCTTAGGAATTCATCTTGATGGATTACATGTCTTGCCTTCCATCCATTAGGTAAGGCAATGATTGTGTATTTGTGGTGCTTGATCGATTTTTGAAGATGGCCATTCTCACAGCCTACAAGAAGAGCATCACAATGACATATACTGCCAAGCTTTTCTTTGAATGAGTGTGGGTCCATTTTGGGATACCACAGACCATCATCTTTGATCAGGACAACAGGTTCCTCAACACATTTTGGTCGAGTCTTTAGTCACTGTTGGACACCAAACTCACTAAATCCACTGCCTTCCACCCTCAAACCGATGGCCAAACAAAGGTCTTCAATCAGATGATTGTGCACATCCTGATTGCCAAGCCAACAATCAAGAAGCAAGGCTTATACACCCCTCTTCCTACTCCTGAGAGGCCTTGGGAATCCATCTCGATGGATTACATGCCTCGCCTTCCATCCACCAAGCAAGGTAATGATTGCGTATTTGTGGTGATTGATCGGTTTTTGAAGATGCCCATTCTCACAACCTGCAAGAAGAGCATCACAACGACATATACTGCCAAGCTTTTCTTTGAACGAGTGTGGGTCCATTTTGGGATACCACATACCATTATCTCTGATTAGGACAACAAGTTCCTCAATACATTTTGGTCGAGTCTCTAGTCACTGTTGGACACCAAGCTCACTAAATCCACTGCCTTCCACCCTCAAATCGATGGCCAAACAAAGGTTTTCAATCAGATGATTGTGCACATCCTGCACATGTATAACTCTAAGGATTCGCGTACATGGGATGAGAGTCTTCCCTATGTTCAACACAACTACAACAAGGCCCTCCATAGCTCCACCAGCCATAGTCCCTTCCAGGTGGGGCTGGGATTCCAACCCTTGGGTCCCATTGATGTTGCACTACCTCTTGCAACAACACAGGCAGATTCTTCCCATGTTCAGTCTAAGGCCGACAAAGCCACCGGATTCATTGAGCGGATTTAGCATATCCGCCAACAGGTCCATGAGATTTTGCAGAAAAGCAATGCTAAGTACAAGCAGCGCCGTGATCAACACCGAGTACCGCACAATTTTCAGGTGGGAGACAAAGTTTGGTTACATTTGCAGAAAGAGTGCCTTACAGGGCCCCATCGAAAGCTCTGCCCACTTCGTAATGGGCCTTACACTATCACCAAGGCTGTGGATAGAAATGATTTTGAGCTCAACACTCCACCCTTCCTTGGCTTTCACCCAGTGTTCAATGTGGACCTCCTTCGGCCATATTTTCCACCATTATTGGACACATAAGAGATCGCATAATAGCTGACACCAACATAGCTCAACCATGACTGCATGGAACAAGTATCCACTGATCAGATAGTGGACACACAGGTTAAGGGCACTCGCTAGCAGAGGATCCAACTTTATCAGGTTGTCAACGCAGGGCAACTCCTACACTAAGGCAAGTGGTTCACCATGGGTCAAATTCAGCAGAAATTTCCTCACCTGATGGGGGCACTCAACACAATGGAGACCATTGCTTCCTAAGGGGGGAGGACTGATCCAGGTGGATATTGGTGGCCACCCACCTATTCCAACTGGCTCCTATTGACAATTTTTAGTTTAGCACGTTCTTATGAAATTCTTTGTAATTGTGGGTTCTACACTTTCGGGCCTGTCTAAAGCCCTACACAGCTTCTAGGCGGAGATTGGTGGCTGCCCACCTAATGCAACTGGCTTATTTTGGATGTTTTCATGTCAGTACATCATTCTGTACTTCTAGGGCCATTTTGGGGCCCTAAACAATGTTTTTTTTGGCTTGCCACAGTCAAATTGTAGACAGAGTTGGAGTTTAACGACATAATGTGTATTTCTCAAAAAGACCTTTCCAACGGGCTATCACACGCTTAAAACACAGGTCATATGCAAAAGTTACGACCCAAGGAAGTTGAGGTACTCACTTACACATCGGCCCCCACATAACTTTTGGCGTTTCACCTCCTAGGGTTAGGTTTTTGGATGTCTAGGGTTTTTGCATTCATGAGTAATGTTAAAAAGGCCTTTGGAGCCTCATTGTAATCATTATGCTCAGACGAAAGCACATAGCAACCAAATCTCTTCTCAGAGATAACTACCACCATTTGAGGAAGTTGTTTTTAGTTCTGCAGTTTTATAGTTTCAACCTATTTTATTTATTCAATAGAAGTTATTGTTCATTGGATATCTGTTGTTGTTCTCCATATCACTGTGTTATTGTATTCAGTTTGTTATTCATTTTGTTCCGCTCATAAATCCGGATCAATGCCCAAGAATTAGCAAGGGTAAATGAGCATTTCTTCCACCCAATTATGTTCCCACCAACCTTCCAATAGCATCAATAAAAGAAAATTCCTAGCTACCCACAATTTTTGAAAGTTTGTTAGCAATTTTCTTCTCATTAGTCATATTTTCTTACAAAAGAATGATAAAAGGATTTGTTGCATCTACTAATCTTTTGGGGGCCAGTTTTTTCATGGGGTTGGCTAACCCACAACAATTAAGGGTCATGAAGATCATTTTAAGCCCTCTTTGAGGGAATTTTCTCTAAGGGTCCCCATCAAAGACATTTGCTTACCACATTTAATTTCCAAGGATGTTTGTTTTTTTTCCATTGACATAAAAGACTTCCTTCCTCCATGGGGGGATTTTTGGCCATTTTCTAGTTAGAAACTCAAATCTCCTGCCACCTTCCCAAGAAAATCAACAGATCCCTTGCTCCTCGATTTGAGATTGTATTTTGAGGTTTCCTTGGAAGGTATGTTTTTGTGTGGCTCTGTATCTTTTGTATCTATACTCAATTTCAATTTTGTAGAAGAACCCATTTAAGAGGTTCCATCTAACTGACCCTCTTCTATCACAATATCGAGAATTAGAGGAGGCTAGTTAGCTTTTATTATTATTATTATTATTATTATTATTATGGAGAGGCTAGGTATAAAGCCATTTAGGGTTTCTCGATCTTTGAAACCAACATCTAATCCCAGGTCCCAAGTATCAAAAATTTAGAATATTTTATTTTAGTTGATGAAGGGAACTCTAAGGACTTACCCAAAAGCGCTGAGTATTCCTTTTTGTCACGGGAACCTTCCATCGTCTGGTCTTGGGTTGTCTTGTGTCTAAGGATTGGAAAGCAACTACCCGAGGTACCTCTCATAGACATTCAATTTTGAGTATGGATTCCGTCTCTTTAATTCATCTTCCTTATCACCCGATTTATTCTTCTAAACCCAAAAAATTATAGAGATTGCATACAACTATTGGATGCCCATAACTATGGCATCTTCCATATGCCTTCATAGTCAAAGTTAAAGTGAAAATAGTCTGAACCTTTCCATATTTCCATATTCTCTACTAGGCCTTTGCTAATATCCAAACCAACTAGAAAATGGACTATACCCATATAACATAAGTCTCTAAATGACAAATCAACCTCATAAAAAATGTTGAGTTCATTCCCAATTTCCTCAAATACTTGTTTTGACCATAGGACCAGAGGGAGCCCAAGAATTCTCACCCATATTGGGATGATATCTAAACGTACAAACCTTGCATCAAAATCTATATGCCACTTTTGGAGGAAGAGCGGTTGATCACCCCACTTCCACCTTTGGTGTAGTATATTTTTAACCTTACCCACATTTTGAAAAATCTAGACCATCCATCCCCTAACCAAAATTAAAGCTCGAGGGGCATAACTGACTATGGGTTCAAAGTTAGTTTTCATCCATACCTTCAGGGTTTCGAGGGTCATTTTCTTGCCTAGAAAATGACCTACAAGGGCCAGGTCGACCATCCCTAGTATCTTGTTAAGTTTTGTCTTCTCTCGTAGCAAAAGGTTCACTAGACCCTGCATCTTTTTAACACAACGATGGCATTTATGTTTCCTCCCACCTTCTATGCTATGCAATCCTAAATTATTTGGAGCCAAGGTTGGTAAGCCACTCTTATGTTGGTATTCCAAAATATCACCAATGCAACTAGACACTTGAAACCTATCATGCCTTTGATATGAACTGTAACAAGGGATTTCAATGTCAATGTAGGTCTTATCTAGAGTAAAGGCAATGACAAAGATGACATTTAAATAACAAAAATGATTGTACTTTTTAGTCTTGTGGTTTAAAACCCATAAATCCTCCAGATTTGACCCATTAAGCTTCTCTGCAAAGATATTGTTCCTTCATTTAAGAATTTCGGGAGATAAGCCACCAAAACCCTTCACCTCCTTCTTTATTAGGTTGTCATCCCCTGTACAGTGATTTGAAAGAGCTTGTTCCGTTTCTCCTATGATGGCGGAAATCTCTTCTTCTAATGGTATTGACCCCACTTGAGAGTTTCTTTGAGGATCCAACGTGTCTTTAGGAGTGTAGATTGTTGGGTTGGATCATATTTGTTGGCCCTCCAACAGATCCTCCATGTAATCTAACACCTCCTCCTCCATGATCGACATATAACTCGCAACCTCATTTTCTCCTACACCCTCCTTTCCTCCTATCACCCTTTGTGCCATCGTAGATACAACCCACAACAAACCTATAGAGACGTTGTGGAAACCCTTGGTCTCATCTTAGCTTAGATTCAAGTTTGGTGACATTCATGACCAAAGTAACTTGATAATTTTTCTCTAGGGCTTCTTCATTATATATCCTAAGTATAAAAAGCACTTTCTCTTAACTTCATCTTTTTTGGCTCTAAATATACCTAAATTTGTTGGTTTATGGAAAACTTTGAGAACTTGTCTAAGAGAGCAAGTTTAAACAATTAGCAGATGCAGATCATGTAGGGCAGAGGCAAATCCTTGGTACCCCGGGGACTTTAAACACCATCACTCTATGCACGACTTGCAAGCTCATGAGGAGATGATGTGCTCAACAATGCCCATTCTTGCCATCTCATCTTTCATTAATTCATTCTATCACGACTTCCACAACACATGAATGAAGACCCTCAGATCCATGCATTCTCAAATCACTGTATGAATGAAGAATCATAGATTGGTGTATGAATGAAGATTCTTAGATCTATGTTCTTCTTAGATCCATGCTCATGTCTGTGTTATTCTCAGATCATCATTCTCATATTCGTTCTTAGATCTGTGCTATTGTCAAATCACTATTCTCATATATGTGCTCATTCATGCATCCCTACTAAGATCACCATTCTTCAATCACATGGGACAAAATATAGGGTTTCGTAGTTTGATTAAATACCTATCATCAAATTGGAACAACTTAACATCGACTTTATTAGAATTACTATTTTCCGTTCAAAGAAACCCTATTCTCTCCTTCTCTCCTTCCTTCTTATGGTAGAGTGATGCTACATTCTCACTATCATGCTACAAATTGAACCTTAATAATAATATATTAATTACCTACTTTCCTCCCTCCAACAAACCATAAATCCTACGAAATTAAATTTAGTCAAACCTAGACTAAGCACCATGAAGATAACAAAATAAAAGCATAATTCAAAATAAGTTTATTGCAATTTTACTTAGATATAAATTCTATTACTTTTAAGAAGCATGGACACGTCACTCCTCTTTGATTAACACTAATAATTACTTTATTTTATTGCAATTTCACTTTGATATAGATACTATTACTTTTAAGAAGGAAGCATTGACACGTCACACCTCTTCGATTAACACTAATAATTACTTTATTTTATTGCAATTTTACTTAGACATAAATACTACTACTTTTAAGAAGTAAGCATGGACACGTCAGACATCTTCTATAAACACTAATAATTACTTTATTTTACACCACTCTCCTCTCTTAGACCTTATTTTAGGGTTCCAAAATCAAGTATGATGTAGACCATAGATAGAATGGTCTCTTGAAAGGTCCAAAAACCCATCATCATTTGGGTTCCCAATAATTACTACAAAACATAAATGATTAGTAATTACTATTGGAAAAATAGAAAATGATTCAGCTATAGTAACTTTATGCCACTCGTGCCAATTTCGACGGTTCGAAACAGCCTGTCTGTTCAAAACCCTGGATAATATATATCTGTGAGAGACGTGTCTGAAACCCCTGCTTAGGATATTGACTCAAGATCGATCCTTGGAACTCACTCACTGATGCCATTAAGGAGCCAGCTCCATTGATTTCGTTGCCATGATCGTCTTGGAGACGCCGTCGCGGTTTCTTTTGCAGGTTCTGCTCAATCGCATTCAATTGTGAGTGATTTCAACAGCTTCTTTTTCCTTTTTTTCCCCCTTCCTTTAATAATTTATCTGATCTCTTTCAACTATTTCTCTTTCTCAGAGGCCTTTCTCGTTTGCTTTACAGTATTATTTAAGTTCTGGTCTTTAAATCAACAAATTATCAGCCATTTCCCCCTCTTTCGTAGACGAGAGCGACGACGATCATTTTCACACACAATATTCAACTGAATATATTTGTCTCCACTATGTAGATTGAATTTTGGTATTATAAAGCGAATATAAGTTCGATCAAGTTTAACTGAATTTCGATTTCGCTTCGCCCTGCTGTATACAGTCCATGACCTACTT
>SNQJ01S0028458.1:49214-62966 GCA_010110895.2 Picea sitchensis | reverse complement strand
TGTTGTTGTTCTCCATATCACTGTGTTATTGTATTCAGTTTGTTATTCATTTTGTTCCGCTCATAAATCCGGATCAATGCCCAAGAATTAGCAAGGGTAAATGAGCATTTCTTCCACCCAATTATGTTCCCACCAACCTTCCAATAGCATCAATAAAAGAAAATTCCTAGCTACCCACAATTTTTGAAAGTTTGTTAGCAATTTTCTTCTCATTAGTCATATTTTCTTACAAAAGAATGATAAAAGGATTTGTTGCATCTACTAATCTTTTGGGGGCCAGTTTTTTCATGGGGTTGGCTAACCCACAACAATTAAGGGTCATGAAGATCATTTTAAGCCCTCTTTGAGGGAATTTTCTCTAAGGGTCCCCATCAAAGACATTTGCTTACCACATTTAATTTCCAAGGATGTTTGTTTTTTTTCCATTGACATAAAAGACTTCCTTCCTCCATGGGGGGATTTTTGGCCATTTTCTAGTTAGAAACTCAAATCTCCTGCCACCTTCCCAAGAAAATCAACAGATCCCTTGCTCCTCGATTTGAGATTGTATTTTGAGGTTTCCTTGGAAGGTATGTTTTTGTGTGGCTCTGTATCTTTTGTATCTATACTCAATTTCAATTTTGTAGAAGAACCCATTTAAGAGGTTCCATCTAACTGACCCTCTTCTATCACAATATCGAGAATTAGAGGAGGCTAGTTAGCTTTTATTATTATTATTATTATTATTATTATTATGGAGAGGCTAGGTATAAAGCCATTTAGGGTTTCTCGATCTTTGAAACCAACATCTAATCCCAGGTCCCAAGTATCAAAAATTTAGAATATTTTATTTTAGTTGATGAAGGGAACTCTAAGGACTTACCCAAAAGCGCTGAGTATTCCTTTTTGTCACGGGAACCTTCCATCGTCTGGTCTTGGGTTGTCTTGTGTCTAAGGATTGGAAAGCAACTACCCGAGGTACCTCTCATAGACATTCAATTTTGAGTATGGATTCCGTCTCTTTAATTCATCTTCCTTATCACCCGATTTATTCTTCTAAACCCAAAAAATTATAGAGATTGCATACAACTATTGGATGCCCATAACTATGGCATCTTCCATATGCCTTCATAGTCAAAGTTAAAGTGAAAATAGTCTGAACCTTTCCATATTTCCATATTCTCTACTAGGCCTTTGCTAATATCCAAACCAACTAGAAAATGGACTATACCCATATAACATAAGTCTCTAAATGACAAATCAACCTCATAAAAAATGTTGAGTTCATTCCCAATTTCCTCAAATACTTGTTTTGACCATAGGACCAGAGGGAGCCCAAGAATTCTCACCCATATTGGGATGATATCTAAACGTACAAACCTTGCATCAAAATCTATATGCCACTTTTGGAGGAAGAGCGGTTGATCACCCCACTTCCACCTTTGGTGTAGTATATTTTTAACCTTACCCACATTTTGAAAAATCTAGACCATCCATCCCCTAACCAAAATTAAAGCTCGAGGGGCATAACTGACTATGGGTTCAAAGTTAGTTTTCATCCATACCTTCAGGGTTTCGAGGGTCATTTTCTTGCCTAGAAAATGACCTACAAGGGCCAGGTCGACCATCCCTAGTATCTTGTTAAGTTTTGTCTTCTCTCGTAGCAAAAGGTTCACTAGACCCTGCATCTTTTTAACACAACGATGGCATTTATGTTTCCTCCCACCTTCTATGCTATGCAATCCTAAATTATTTGGAGCCAAGGTTGGTAAGCCACTCTTATGTTGGTATTCCAAAATATCACCAATGCAACTAGACACTTGAAACCTATCATGCCTTTGATATGAACTGTAACAAGGGATTTCAATGTCAATGTAGGTCTTATCTAGAGTAAAGGCAATGACAAAGATGACATTTAAATAACAAAAATGATTGTACTTTTTAGTCTTGTGGTTTAAAACCCATAAATCCTCCAGATTTGACCCATTAAGCTTCTCTGCAAAGATATTGTTCCTTCATTTAAGAATTTCGGGAGATAAGCCACCAAAACCCTTCACCTCCTTCTTTATTAGGTTGTCATCCCCTGTACAGTGATTTGAAAGAGCTTGTTCCGTTTCTCCTATGATGGCGGAAATCTCTTCTTCTAATGGTATTGACCCCACTTGAGAGTTTCTTTGAGGATCCAACGTGTCTTTAGGAGTGTAGATTGTTGGGTTGGATCATATTTGTTGGCCCTCCAACAGATCCTCCATGTAATCTAACACCTCCTCCTCCATGATCGACATATAACTCGCAACCTCATTTTCTCCTACACCCTCCTTTCCTCCTATCACCCTTTGTGCCATCGTAGATACAACCCACAACAAACCTATAGAGACGTTGTGGAAACCCTTGGTCTCATCTTAGCTTAGATTCAAGTTTGGTGACATTCATGACCAAAGTAACTTGATAATTTTTCTCTAGGGCTTCTTCATTATATATCCTAAGTATAAAAAGCACTTTCTCTTAACTTCATCTTTTTTGGCTCTAAATATACCTAAATTTGTTGGTTTATGGAAAACTTTGAGAACTTGTCTAAGAGAGCAAGTTTAAACAATTAGCAGATGCAGATCATGTAGGGCAGAGGCAAATCCTTGGTACCCCGGGGACTTTAAACACCATCACTCTATGCACGACTTGCAAGCTCATGAGGAGATGATGTGCTCAACAATGCCCATTCTTGCCATCTCATCTTTCATTAATTCATTCTATCACGACTTCCACAACACATGAATGAAGACCCTCAGATCCATGCATTCTCAAATCACTGTATGAATGAAGAATCATAGATTGGTGTATGAATGAAGATTCTTAGATCTATGTTCTTCTTAGATCCATGCTCATGTCTGTGTTATTCTCAGATCATCATTCTCATATTCGTTCTTAGATCTGTGCTATTGTCAAATCACTATTCTCATATATGTGCTCATTCATGCATCCCTACTAAGATCACCATTCTTCAATCACATGGGACAAAATATAGGGTTTCGTAGTTTGATTAAATACCTATCATCAAATTGGAACAACTTAACATCGACTTTATTAGAATTACTATTTTCCGTTCAAAGAAACCCTATTCTCTCCTTCTCTCCTTCCTTCTTATGGTAGAGTGATGCTACATTCTCACTATCATGCTACAAATTGAACCTTAATAATAATATATTAATTACCTACTTTCCTCCCTCCAACAAACCATAAATCCTACGAAATTAAATTTAGTCAAACCTAGACTAAGCACCATGAAGATAACAAAATAAAAGCATAATTCAAAATAAGTTTATTGCAATTTTACTTAGATATAAATTCTATTACTTTTAAGAAGCATGGACACGTCACTCCTCTTTGATTAACACTAATAATTACTTTATTTTATTGCAATTTCACTTTGATATAGATACTATTACTTTTAAGAAGGAAGCATTGACACGTCACACCTCTTCGATTAACACTAATAATTACTTTATTTTATTGCAATTTTACTTAGACATAAATACTACTACTTTTAAGAAGTAAGCATGGACACGTCAGACATCTTCTATAAACACTAATAATTACTTTATTTTACACCACTCTCCTCTCTTAGACCTTATTTTAGGGTTCCAAAATCAAGTATGATGTAGACCATAGATAGAATGGTCTCTTGAAAGGTCCAAAAACCCATCATCATTTGGGTTCCCAATAATTACTACAAAACATAAATGATTAGTAATTACTATTGGAAAAATAGAAAATGATTCAGCTATAGTAACTTTATGCCACTCGTGCCAATTTCGACGGTTCGAAACAGCCTGTCTGTTCAAAACCCTGGATAATATATATCTGTGAGAGACGTGTCTGAAACCCCTGCTTAGGATATTGACTCAAGATCGATCCTTGGAACTCACTCACTGATGCCATTAAGGAGCCAGCTCCATTGATTTCGTTGCCATGATCGTCTTGGAGACGCCGTCGCGGTTTCTTTTGCAGGTTCTGCTCAATCGCATTCAATTGTGAGTGATTTCAACAGCTTCTTTTTCCTTTTTTTCCCCCTTCCTTTAATAATTTATCTGATCTCTTTCAACTATTTCTCTTTCTCAGAGGCCTTTCTCGTTTGCTTTACAGTATTATTTAAGTTCTGGTCTTTAAATCAACAAATTATCAGCCATTTCCCCCTCTTTCGTAGACGAGAGCGACGACGATCATTTTCACACACAATATTCAACTGAATATATTTGTCTCCACTATGTAGATTGAATTTTGGTATTATAAAGCGAATATAAGTTCGATCAAGTTTAACTGAATTTCGATTTCGCTTCGCCCTGCTGTATACAGTCCATGACCTACTTAAAACGGAGAACGGAAAGTTACTTTACATCGCATTGACAGAAAAATCTCTAATTGAACTTGTTCGAGAATATTCGAGAATATCAACCACTGGAAAATGTCTCAGTAAAATAAACAATGATGCAGTAATACAAGAACAGCGATATGCACACAAATTACTTCACTATTCTTTGTTCAGTGATACATCCGTTTTTACACATTTATACACAAACACACTTGTAGAGTCTTAGTAAAAGACTTCAATCTTCTACACTAACAGACTTACCAATTTTAACTCATTAACCTACAGCTAACAACATATCTGTGCTCTCTTAACAGCCAAGCTGTCCACATACACAACTGATTCCTAAATCATAGTCTATTACATTTATTAACTGGAGCATTATTCTCCAACACCCCCTATTAATGCAACAGTACAAAATTTGAATGGTAACAAAACATAATTTGAAGTCTTCCTCTTGATCATTTTGCTCCTTCACCATTCTGAAATCTTGCAGGTACCAAACTCCATCAAGCCGTCTCGTAACCCTCGTAAAGGTGTCGCTCCTGAGTCGAATTTCCGAGTTCCCGGATTCCTCCTTCCCAAACTCCCGAATTAAATTACTGAACTGCAATCCACATGCATGTCTCATAACCTCATTATTGGACCGCAATCCACATATACATATCTTCAAAACCCCAATGAGGAATAATTTCCGAGATCCATGTACTCCCGAACTATTTGGAGAACAGTCCATGCCAAGGTGCACTTGATTCCTCCTCTGAAGATGCAAATGCCTCTACTGCACCTCTAATTTTGGAGATTGTCATCATTTATTTTACAAACCAAAGATAATGCTAATATATTTATAATAATTAACCAAATCTCTTCTCTTAAAACTTAATATAACTATTTTCTCAATTCAAAATAAAAGTATGTCCAAAAACATAAGCCAGGCCTCCATGCCCAAGCGTTGCACCTTTCCCCCTCTTTCCGATCTGCAAAATCGTGACCCCATCTCACCAGATCTGTGAAGCTTCCTGACTTTCTCAATACTCTCTGCAAGGACGATTCCCGTACAGGTAACGCAAGGCATCCAAGGCAATATAATGCGCAGACATTGTGGAACATGAGAAGAGGTTGTTTCTATTCAAAGTAGGCAGCATCTCCTTCTGCACTTTCTACCTGAATGTTTACAAATCTGCAAATCATTCATGGTACAGCTAACGATTTGGATCTCTTCTGTCTCCTTCTGCAGCCTGAGCAAAAACTCTTCCAAATTGTCTGTATCAGACTCCCATGCTCAAGCAATCGGATCAATAGAGATGAGTGACTTACTCCTTCAATGATTCTATTCCGTGCAGTGCACTGATACCACAGAGATCTTCACACACTGCGGCTCAAGTGACAGCACACGTACAAACACACAGAAACCTATCTACTCTCACACATCACTAGTCTAATCCTACTCCTAACCTACAAAGTACTACATCTCACAGGTTCTCATTTTCCCGGGCTCTCCCGTGAGGGAGCTAAGCCCAGTCCCGTTCTGATACCATGTAAAATAAACAATGATGCAGTAATACAAGAACAGGGATATGCACACAAATTACTTCACTATTCTTTATTCAGTGATACATCCATTTATACACAAACACACTTGTAAAGTCTTAGCAAAAGACTTCAATCTTCTGCACTAACAATCTTTCCTATTTTAACTCATTAACCTTCAGCTAACAACACATCTGTCCTCTCTCAACAGCTAAGCTGTCCACATACACAACTGATTCCTAAATCATAGTCTATTACATTTATTAACTGGAGCATTAATCTCCAATACTTGAGTGTTTCCTTCTAAATACGAGCTCTATTGTCTGAGTTTATACTTCTATCCATTTTCATTCAGTGTCTTTTGTAGGTACAATTCTACTGGTAGAATATTGTCAAGAATAGAACTAGCAAAGAAGTCAATGCAGGTGGATAATTAAGTTTCCCTAAAATTTTAAGCGCTGTTAGGTTCTCGAAGCAAAGGAGTGGAATGCTAGAAATTCTTGAAACTGTAAAAAGTTCTCAAACATGAGGTCTGACATGTCCAGCCAAGAGCTAATGGTTTCAACCCCAAAGTTGCAATTTCAGTAACCGTGCATCAGAGCAGTACTGCTTGATTCTGTGGTCCACTTAATGAATAGTTTTGTAGAATGCAACTGAGCCTCAATAGCTGGTAATGTAATGATATTGGCAGTAAGTTTTAACTAGCAGCACTAACCTTTAACATCTCCATTTGAGCTATTTCACGAAAACGAGATGATATATTAGATATCTTAATATGAAAACCTTGGCGAGAATCCCATTGTGAACATGATAACACATTGTAAAAGTTTGATCAGTCTGGTCAAAGCGACAGGGAAGTTCTAAGTCCAAAATAAAAATTATACAAATTCTTTAAATCATTGCTCTGATCATGTTGTTTAAGTGACTAGCTATGACAGATCACAGAGAACAGATGAAATGCAATAATATGGATGACTTTTACTTTCAATGTTAGTACTAAGTAGACCATAAGTATCAAGCAATGCTTTAAACAATTGCTTAGAAAACCAGGAGGAATTTCTGATTTTGCATGAGACAACATGAAGGAAAACACACGTTATACCTTGTAATACATTGTGAATGACATCCTCCAAAACTTTCATGAACTCATCATCTGTTATAAAAATACATCTGGAATTGTTATGTGAAATACATCAAGAGTCAAGACATATTATGCACAGAGATGCAACTTTGATATCGAGAAGTTGTTTTCTTCTATAAGAGCTTAGATTGCAGGATATATAACATATTCAAGGGTTCTGTTAAACTCATCTCCGCAGGAATATATTGCAATTACAAAGAATTTTCATTGTGTTCGGTTTTTCGTATCAGCGTTTTGAAATTCCCAGGCGAAGTTCATCATCAGGATTGATGACTTGGATGGATGTCATATAGACAAATGTAGAACCCTGCAACTATATATAGATGTCAATCCTTAGAAAGCACATTTATTATAACAACCAAACAAAGAACGGAAATTTTATTCCTTCGTTGGGGCTTGTATGATTGGTTTCCAGTGTCCATGTCTCACTGATCTTCAGTCCATCTTCTCACTGTATTTATTGTGTCTTTGGCAGAGTCTAATTTTTTAAAATCATGTCATGCAGGGTGAAGGCCACATTGATTTGCTTCTTTTTGAAAATTCTGGCAATTTTGTTTGTAATACCCTGGATATAGAGCAGGGTTATCATAGGTCTTCCAACATTGTCTTGTGTTGCTGATTACAGGGTCCTTTCCGGGTTTTTTGAAAAAAAATATTTTTTCCGCCTCCTTATAGCCATTTTCTTTAAGAACTGTCAAAAGGTTATCCAAAGTTCGAACAAAGAGTGTTTATGACTCGAGGGTTTTCTTGTGAGACTTGGATACATAACATGAAGATTTCATAGCCCCTGGCCAGAAAAAACCCAAAGGATTCTGTAAAATTCGTTTGCTTATCAGTGGCTTACTTCACTCTATGATTTGCATAGCAATATAGTTATCCATGAAGGCAGCCTCTGGAACAAGCAAGTATGGCTTGTGAAAAGTTGAAACATAGGTCAATTGTATGCAAATGAAAATGTACAAGGGCAGGTTATGGCAAAATACCTAGATATATCCATTCTTTAGTTGGATCCACTTTGCCTCACATGCTTGTTCTCAGTGCCACCACATCTAAAATGAGAGAAAGATGCCCCCATGCTGATGTCCATTAAGGGGATTGGTATAGTTGAGGATGTTGCAGGCCCTCAATAGTTCCATTTCTTCCATTGGAATGTTCTCATATCTTCCCTTTTTCTTTTTGCTTCATATAGTTCAATAATAGCTCTCTTGGTTTTATCCCATATTTGGACAGGGATTCAAAAAATCTTTTGTTTATTGCTTTCTATAAAACCAGAAGACAAAGCCTGGGCTTAAAGACCACATCATTTTCAAGCATTCAGATTTCCAACTTGATTTTGGCCATTTCCCAAGTGTTTCTTCAGCCATGGGATGGATAAGGATGGGACATAGATAGAATTGACCCCATAGTTTCCAAACATACACAACCCTTCATAATGGAGGATATGGTTCAATATTCTTCCTCCCTCATAGATCCACAACATCTTGAGGGTCCATGCTGACCTCTTCCCCTTAAACCAACCTTGGAGAGAATCTTCTCCTTTGCTACAAGCCAAGCAAAGGTTGCCACTTTATGCCATGCTGAAGATAGCTAGATTTTTCTTCCAAAAGGAGCACTGTTGGATCTCTTGATCCTCCACTAGGCCTGCTTGATATCCATCTTTCATGATATGTCTGCTTTTTCCTCTCTGATCCCAACAGATAAAATCCTTTCCTTTCCCTTTTTGGAGGTAATTCTCCAATCTGTTAATTCTTGTAAGAAGAGTCCTTCCTTCCTCCTCTTGAAGCTGTATTGGCCATTCTACTGAATTATAGTCATCCCATTGCTTGCTCCTTTCATTGGATTGGAAACCCAATAATCCTTCACCTTTTTCTAGTTTACTTTATGCACTGGATCCTTGACTATGGTAAAAGCTTGATTTTTGCCCAGGGCTTGGTGACTGTTTTAGGCACCTTCCAGGAAGTTTGTCAAGTCGTCATCATGTGTCCTGGAAGAGGTAATTTTAAACAGAATTTTGCTCTTTACAATGTCGTTCTATATATTCGTGCCTTTTGGTAGATCCGCCTTTTAAATTATTTTCTCTACTTCTTCATTGCCTAGATACTTGGGGCTTATGACATTTCTCCACAGTATATTTGGCTCCTTTAAGAGTCTCCAGTATAATTTTTTACTGAGGGATTTGTTACTCGGATCCATCCTTATTATACCATCCTCACAGCTCTGCTCATTTTGTCATTACAACTCTTTTACAGGTGAGAAGGTACCATTTCTTTTCATTTTTGGTTCCTTTCTAGAGGAAATTCTTTAAGATCCTTTCCATTTCAGATGTTTACTAATTACTAATATATGGAGGGGCCAGTAAAATGGAAATTTGATACAATGAAATGGTGAAAGCATTGCTTGAATTGGTGTGATCCTTCCAAGTGACAAATATCTGTGTCCCTGGCTATACATTTGAGACTGTCTATGAGTCGTGTCCAATCATTAGAATTATGCCTAGATTATGAGAGGGGAAAACCCAAATATTTTGTGGGTAGACCTAAAATTTAGACTCCCAAGATATCCCCAATTCTTTTCCTTTGCTAGGGGTCAACATTCAAAAGAAAACTTTAGACTCTTCTTTGCTTACCTCTTGTTCCAAGGCCTCTTCAAAATTGGAGATGATCTTCAACAGTCTTTTTTCTTCCCTAACATTAGCTTCTCTTGCTATTAAGGTATAATCCTCAAACCGTACATGCGTGAGGAGGAATGTTTGAGGACATCTTCAATCCCTTGATTCAACTGGGGTGTCTGGACACATAGAGAGCCTGCCCCCCCTTCCCAAAGCTTTTGCAAGAATGAAAAAATGAAGGGAGATGGGGCATCCCTGTTTTGTACCTCTCAAAGAGTTAAGACTTTGATAGGCCTCCATTTATGAGGACTGAAAATGATGCCGTGGAATATCATTTGTTCACTCAATCCACCCATTTTCAGCTGAAGCCAAATTTAGGCAGCACTATTTTTCTAAAACGTCCCAATTTACCTTATCATATGTTTTTGGTTGAATGAGCTTTAGTAAGATACCTTTAGGCTTTGCCCTTTCTCAATTTTACTGAATGAATGGATTCATGGGCCAGGATAAGACTGCTACAATTTTTCTGGTTGCTACACAACCACCTTCTTTTGAAATCTTGAGGTTCAATAATGGTTTTAGTCTTGCTGCTACAACCTTTGCGATATGTTTATAAGAGGTATTGCATAAGGATGTAGGTCTGAATGATGCAAAATCACTGGTCTCAATGTCTCATTCTTCTTTGGGATGAGCATTAAGAAAGTGGAATTCAAAGCCTTTAGAATTTTGTTAGGCTTCCTTGATTCCTCTACAACTAGAACTATATATTCATTAAGAGCTCAACATGTCACTTGTGGGAATTGATCCTGGGCGGGGAGGGATAACACTGCTCTCAACTGCCCCGGCCAGATCCAATTGACACTGGAGAAGATATACCTAAACATCTTTGAATTTAATTCTTTAATATTCTTTTTAATTTTCTGAAGTTTCTTTTATAGAATGAACATCTTTGTTTCTTTATCAGGATCTTGCTTCCACCATTCTTGAATTTTATTCCTCAAATCCGGGTGTTTAAACTTCAAAYCACATTAATTTAAATCTAAGGAGATATTGACTTCTCCCCTTTCTTTAAGTCCAGACTGATTGGGTAATAGTCTGATAATACCCCACTTTACAATAAAAGATTCTGCTTGAAAACAKTTCTTCATCTAGTCTTTGCTTAAGAGAAATATATCTAAACACTCCATGACTARGGCTTTGCCTTTCCTTCTATCATTCCAAGTGTAGTTTCTGTCTTTTGGTTCAATATCGATGAGGGAATTTGAGTTTATTAATGATGTCAGCATAGGAATTTTTGCTCCCATAATTCCCTTTTTTTTTTCTCATAGGCCCCCAGGATTTTGTTAAAGATCTCCCAGAATCAATGATTCATTTGGATAAAGCTCCCTTTCCTTAGAAATCAAATTCCAACATACTGGTTTAAGGATGGCCAGGGTTGGACTTGAAACGTTTGACAGCACGAAGGAAGAATTCCAGATTTTAGAGGAGAAAAGATTGCTGATCTGCAATCTACCTGGAATTTCTCGTCTTTTCTCTGCCTTGGAAGGATTTCACCAAATGGTAATACCTCCAGCCCTTCCTGTTGAGGTTTTGTGACATTGCTCTGCATGTGGCTAAACTTTCCTCTTAATCCTATTCATGTCTATCACTATAAGCTTGTTTTCCTAAATCAAGACTATGTCTGGTTTTTCCTTATCAATTTTCCAGTTCCTCTAAAGTCCTTTTTGTTTTTGGTCTTATGCCCTTTATATTCCATGAAAGAGCTCTCATTTTCCTGCCAGATTGGTTTCTAGAGAGTAAACTCTTCGTATTGCCAAGTTTCCTTCTTTCCTTTTAGGCCTTCTTGAATACGCGAATCTGATTTTGACAGGGTAGACATTAGATTCCATTACATAGTGGTTCCCAAGGTTGGCGATCAGTAAGGTGTCGGGGGATAATCCCTTGTGAACCTTTTTTGTCCTCATCATAGCCTGGAGGAGGGATGGGGTCTTTAACGACCCTGGGTATAAATCTTCAAGTGCTTTTGGGACTCATTAAAATTGTTTGTCAAGCCATGTTCCTAAAGTTTCTCTGCACTTAAATTCTTTCCTTGACACCTGGACTTTCCAACATCAGATTTAGTTGATTTGGTTCTAGTTAACATGGGACTGGGAGGGTCATTCAGTTTGACTTTTTTAAATGCCTSTTTGGAATCAACTTGAAGGGGGAGKGGGAAATCCCCCTCTCTGCATTATGATTATGCMATCCAAAATAATTAAATGARTCCGTTTCAAGACCTCAAAAGTAAACCGCCATTTTCATATTACAATACATCAATGCTGTTAATTAAACTTCAAAGTAGATTCACATCACAGTGGAACATCAAATCACATCGTAATTTAGATCAAAGTCTCAATCAAGGTAGAAAACTCATATTTACATCATAATGAATTCTAGAACACTGGAATTGTTATAATGTGCACAGGTCATTATGGATTGCCTTAAAAGTCTAGAAAATGTCAATTCACAAATACGTATGGATAACATAAAATCAGATCTAGTGGGTAAGCCATAGTAGATTAGTAATCAAGTTCATCCCGATCCATGTCTTTTCCTCCTTATTTCTTGTTTTTGTGGAGTGCTCATTGTGCTAGACACCAGAGTCACTAGGTTCACCTTGCTTACCCTGGGTGAGATCATCTGCATCTGTGTTCTCCTGTAAAGCCTTGAAATGAAGGTCATTGCACAATCATCTTGCAAGCTGCCTTAATCCGACATTCTTGTTGGTCCAACTTGGTACTTAGGCTGCTGTTGAGATAGAAGTTGAAAATTTGAGTGAGTAAACACAAATTTTGTGCTTTTTTGCGAGGTACAAGTATGGCAATTTCGTTGGGTAGTGGATGAATACATATTCAACACAATTGTGCTCACATGTTGATGAACTAGTGACTGGTGAGTGTGAAGTGAAATGGGCTCAAGTCTTGTTTGTTTGTCCTTGAAAAAAATTGTATCATTTTTGATTACTTAAAATAAAAAAGATACATTTCTCGAGTCGCAACCAAGTAAGACATATCAGATCTGAGCTTTGGATGTCTCAAGCTGAAAGTAAAAAACAAGCATGAGCCTTTTTCTGTCCAGCATATCCAAACAAACATCATATACAAAGTTACATGTAAAAACACAAATTCATCACAGGAAACCTGTGACTATTGTTGATGTTTTTGGTAGCACCTGACAGGTACTTCCACGTTGGCTTGTGTCTAGCATGTGAAAGTCATCTAATACCTCTTCAGAACCTTAGGAAATTCACTTTATGAGTATTTATTAAAGTGAATGACCTTTTAGATTAATGTGAGATTAATGCCTAAGTTTGTTGGCATTAGTAACTTAAGTGAGTTGATTAAATCCTAGCCGTTACATCTAAAGTGAAGGTGATTAACCGTTGATCACTTTAAGAGATCTAGGGTTAACTCAATGTAATAAAAGACAGCCTAGGTGAAAGGATGAGATACAGTGATGGTACACAGAGTGAGTGTGCATTCAAGTGTGCAGGGGCAGGGGCTGAGGAAAGGGTGCAAGGGGGCAGCAAGGGAAGTAGCAGCCAGCAAGATCGAAGCACTGATTTTGGGTAATAGGCTAGGCTATTTGTTGCATTTGTTTTCCTCAGAAGGGCCATTATCCCAAGATGGGAACCCTGCTTTTATTTGATAAAATCATCACTGATCTGGTTTTCCCCCGATGGTTTTTCCAGGGTTGTTTACCCGAATATCTTGTGCAATGTGTTTGGCTTTCTGATTTTTTGCTTTTGCTAATTTAAAGGTTAATACTCAGCTGTGCTTTAATTCATAAATCAAGAAGTAACTTTGTGCTAGGATTTATCAGAATTAACTGTCGGGTGTTGGGTAAGATAAAATTAACAACTATGTGCCACTGAAAGATAGAAACAAATACAAGAAAGAGGAGGTTGAACAAAACAAAGCCAAAAAATGAAGGGTTGAATTTGAGACCTCAGGTTCACATAGAATATTCGGTGGTTGATCCCCATCTCCCCATGCTAGTGGATTCTTGCTTGTGCATTCGAGGCGTAGAACAATATTAGATTTCCTTGACCAAGGTTGTAGGGATGACATGGATGCAATTTTTTTTATGTTT
>SNQJ01S0028458.1:16007-47627 GCA_010110895.2 Picea sitchensis | reverse complement strand
AAAGCCATAACCATGGGACTTGATAGGGAAAGAGCCAAAATCCACAGTGCTCTGGGACAATTTCCAAATGATTGGACCGAATATAGAGTATCCATTGTATTTGATGATTGGACCCATGTTATTGAGAACATCCTCCGAGGGGTTGCTCCCGCCTCATAATTGTGATCTGAGTGGGAGTGTCTAGGGAGTATGCTCTGGGGCTCCCTAATGCGCTCCTTGCCACTGTGGGGAGCGTGGTGTGCCCTGGACACATTGAACCTTTTGATGCATGATATTGTCAAGCATGAATATTGTGGTTTTTGAGTAGGTTTTACCAAAAATGTTGGCAATTAATGGTAATGTTAAATTCTTAAAGTAAAAGTGGAGAATGTCAACTTTTACTTAAATTTTTAACAATATCATTAATTGTTTCACGATGTTTGAGAGTGGTTCCAACCTCATCAAATTTCATATGGAGAATGTAGAATTTCACATCCCATTCAAAATTCAACAGACTTAGTTTCCAGGATTTTAGGGTTGGTGGGATTGTAACATTTTCATTGGATTCTATCATGTAGAAGGGTATGGGATTGGCATTTAATCAAGAGCACCAAGTCCTTTATGTACCCCGTTATTGGTGGTATTGATTGTTGTTGAATTCCTCTGTCATGGCCTTAGCAAAAATGTGCCCTTCACTAAAACCAAAATCATTGATTAGCCATGTCAAGCTTTTTGTACCATATTTTAAGGCTTGAATTAGGCAGTTTTATCAAAATTGAGTGGTGTTGACTGATGTCCCTAGAGGATCGAGGTGGAGGCAAAGGCTAGACAAGAGGCAAAGGATGAAGGATGGTACTAATGACGAGGATCCCAATATAAGCGATGGTGGAACATTGCTTGTCATTTAAATGTTCTTTCTCGTTTATTCATAATGCTTTCTTTCAAAGTTTCAATATAATGTGCTATTTATAAAATTATATATATATATATATATATATATATATATTTTTTTTTTTTTTNNTTTTGGTTCCTTGTTTCCAAATTTTTTGGGTGTCACGTTTCCAGTGCATTTCTCTTTCGGAAACCTCTACTTGTTTCCCTGTATTGTGCAACTTAGGTCACTGAGCATAGAAGGGTCAATTACTTTTATGGCACTCACTGTAGGTTGCAACTACTTTTTGGTAGCTATTCCCTCACCTTTAGGCACCTATTGAGGGTGAGATAGCCTATTTTGTAAACATAACTATTTGGTCATGTTGATAGTTGGTGGATAACCTATTTAATTCTATAAGTAATGGTCTACGTCCTTTTATATGGCTTAAAAAATTGTATGTTTGTTTGTAGTTGCTAGATGGTTGGGGCTCAAATGATTAACCATTAATGTATTATGGATGGTGTAAGGCCCTCGAGTAGAGGCGCACGAGACACCTTCGCCCCAACTGTAGAATGTATTGATAGAGGTGAGTTTTGGGGTTGCCGAGATGAAGAAGGGCACACCTAAGACTCATATAGCGAGTGAGTGGCGAGCCTTGGGGCGTCCCTTGGACATGATGCGCCTAAGGAAGGTGCACACCCATGACTTGTGAAGTGCGCCATGAGGTTGCGATGGACGACACGACTTGGTTGCACGAGAGCATGGATGAGTTGGAGTCGGCCAACGCCAAAGGGTGCGAGTGTAGATAAGATAAGATAAGATAATTTTATTAATGTCCGACTAATGACCACAAAAGTAGGTCAAAGGGATTGTTGAGTACAATGATGTCAATACAATGTAGGAGTACCAAAAGGTCTCCTATAAAAGGTGAGATGAAGAAAGTAAAGTGCAATAGGGTGGAGTGGTAGAAAGTGAGATCTACCTCGAGGCATGAAGAACCCTCGTCCATGAGCTCAGATACTTGTGCTGATGATGGGGTGTACCGTAGGAGAAGAAGATCTAAGGACAAGAGGAACCAGAAGAAAGGAAGATCTGCCATGGAATGGATCCATCTCTCCTACCATCTGAGGTTGAATGAAGAAAGCTGAGTATAGTTGTTTGTCCCGAGGGGGACCTGGTGGGGTGTCTGAATCGTCTACAATGTTGCTTACTAGTAGAGGTAGTGCATCGATGAGGTCTGGTGGATCTCATTTGTCTCCTAGGGGGGATCTAGCTTGGCCATGTCGTGAGATCTCATGGGACAAGGGAAGGTCCCACAGGTCCGCACTGATCTGGAGTCTGGGGCTGCGCTAGTGTTGTTTTGTCTCTTAGTGCCCCTTCCTGAGGGTAGCATTGGGAAGAATGAGGTGATCCACTGAATAGGGTCTGGTCTCCTAGGAGGATGAAGAGTATGGGCTTAGAGCATGAGAGCCTCCTATATGTATAAGGCTAAGCACTGCTAATCTGGATACCTGAAGAAGCCCGTGAGGGTCTAAGTCCCCCTGAATAAGCAATGGAACTGCCCCCTGATCTCATAGTAAATGGGGCACCAGAAGATGAAGTGCTCCTCAGTCTCGACCTCTTGTAGCTGTCATAGCTGACATATTCTATCTGGTCGGTCAATCTGGTGGTCTGTCTCTACCCGAAGTCTATGAGAGCCCACTTTGAACTAGCCTAGAGGGATGCGAAGAGCATGTACCTAGTGTCAGAATGTATGCTGTGGTCGAACGAGGAACCCATCCCTAAGCTCCAAGAAATGCTTAGCGTAAAAGGCCATCTTTGGGTGTAACTCACTAGGGGGGTTAACCCAAGTGATTTGGATAAACTGTCTATAAATGTCATCTTTGATGATCTTGTTCAACACCTGTCTAGTTGGTAGGAGATGGCCAGATGCATCCAAGGAATATTGAAAAGGAGGGAGGCGGTCAATCTGAATGCCCACAAAATCTAAAAGATCTGAAACCCCTGCAAACCAACCTCGAGCCTGGCCTAATGGGCTAGAGAGGGCAATGGTCTCAGAAGAGCAGTAAGCCAAGTACGGGTATTGGTCTCACCCCTTCGTCGAGTCGGCTAAGCTCTGGAGGCGATGTAGAAAAGAGACGAGTCTGAACATTATATCAAGTCAGAAGGGCTAGGCTCCAAACTCTGCTAGAATGATGTGATGAGGAACTGTCTACTTGCATATAGTGATGCGTCGGAGGAGAAGGGTGTGGACTCTCTTAACTGAGGCCCAATCAAACTCCAATAAGGAAGGCCCCCAGATCTCTGATCCATAGAGAAGAGTGGGTCGGATAAGGGAGTCCATGAGGGACATCTTGGGTGAGATGTCCTGAAAAATGGTTGTGGAAACATTGTCTCTCGAGAAGGGCTAAAGACCCATAACCCTTGGCAATCTAAGGCTAGAGGGCTGGTTGCAAATTGAAACAGGGTCCTAAAAACCGTACTTCCAAGTACGTGTAGGCACTGGTGATCTCCATCTCCTCCCCAGTAAACAAGAAATTAAGGTCTATGGACTTCTTTGACCTGTTGAAGATCATAACCTTGGTTTTACCCAGGTTGATTGTCAACTATTAAAGGTCGTAGAAGAGAGCTAGGGCATCTAACTGTCTCTGTAATCTCGCTGGAGATAAGGCTAGGAGGACCACATCATCGACGAAAAGCAAGATGAATATCAGAACCTGGTGGAGGAGACACCCGTCACTGTCTTGGATATGCTCATGGAGAAAGGCCTCTAGCTCATCAAGATAAATCCCAAACAATGTGGGGGACAGGGGCCAAACCTGTTTAACTCTGATGGTACTCTTGATGAAATCTGACATCCCTTGAACTGTGTGGAGGCAACCAAGAACCGACTCATAGAGGCGCATGATGGCGGTCAGTAAGGTATGGGAAATGCAAATGTCTATGAGCCTCTGGAATGGGGCTTCTCTTGGGATGGAGTCTAAAGCCTTTTGAAAATCTGCAAAGCAACAATAGAGTTTCGAAGATCAATGTCGTGCCTCCTCATGATGGCTCTGGAGGGTAAAGATGTGATCAATGGTTTGATGAGCGGGTCAGAATCTTGCATGTCCCTTAGCTTTGAGGTGTCTACGCTCAAGCTCACTAGAGATCTTTATATGGAGAGCCGTAGCATAGAGCTTCGAGAATGTATGGCCCACCATGATCGTCCTGTAATTGTTGGGATCCGAGTTGGGGCTCGATTTGTGTATCGGGTGAATGATGTGATGCGACCAATCCGAATGAAAACCTATACGAACCACATGGTTGAAGAGATCGGACAAGTAAGAAACTAAAGCACGAAGATCGTGTTTAAAGAACTCTGCCTAAAAGCCTTCCTCATCTGCTGCTTTGCTGCTGTTCATCACCTAGATGGACTCTATGATATCTTCGTCAGAAAATAAGAAGCATGAGTAGGGTGGAGAGGTGACCTGAATCTAGGCATGTCTAGGAATATCATAGAGATTGGATATGCGAGAAAACATGGAGTCGTGTCTAGGTCGAATGGGAGAGGGGAGCGGCAGGGGAGGATGGTATGCCAAACGTTTTTAGTGGAGTGAGTAAGGGAAATGGATAAGTCATATCTCCTCTGAGAGACAAAAGAGGCATTTCTTGTAGCAGAGGAGACAACAATACGAAACTTTGAGGTTATGGTAGGAGGGGCGAGCATGAGTGAATGCATGTTGAAGCTTGCAGTGGAGGACCTTGCATTCCTCATCGTACCATCGGTTCATAGGACACGAGTTGTGTTTTGGGGAGGTAGAAGTGGACCGGGTGGAGTGAGGGTAGGATTTGAGGGCTGCATCCCAAATGGTGGATGAGAGGTAATTATAATTGGTAGAGGCAGAATCAAGTAAGGAGAACTGGGCCTCGAATGGGAGCATCTATCAGAGGTGGGTAGAAAAGGCGTCCAGGTCCCCCTCGTCGAAGTAGAAGATAGTGAAGGGTGAGCCCTGGGGGGGGGATGTGGGGGTGTCAACTTGAAGAGAAAAGGAAAGGAGAGCATGGTTTGCGAGGGGTATGGGGGAAACAAAGAAGTGATGAATAAAGGGGAGTAAGTTATGGCTAGATAGGACGTAATCCACAACCCTCGCACCCCCTCCATGGGGCCAACATGTGAAGAAGCTTGAGTTTGGGAAACTTGGGAGCTTATTCATAATCAACAACTTGGGAGCCTATTCATAATCAACAACTCCTGAGATTCCCCTAAGTGTAAAAGGTGTCAACCACAAGCTGTGATAGGCCCCAATGCATCGTTAGACATCCGATGAAGCTCCACTGAATCTAGATCGATCGCCTATATGCAGAACATGTCATCTGACCGGTCGTGGAGAGGAATCAGGAGGGCTCTAGTGCGGGAGTTGAAGTCACCCAAGAGAATTACCTCCCCAATTGCTGTGTACTGGGTGATATCGACGTATAAATCTTTAAAGGGGTCCTCCTTAGGCCCATTATGAATGGCATATGATGAAGATGCTGGAGGAAAATAACATATTGTAATGTAGATGTCCCTTGGGAGAGGGGAAACACCATGAAATCGAACTCACAAAAACCCCTAGCAAACTCATATGTGGCCACCAAAGAGACCTTGCTCCGAAGGGATTCTCTAATGAAGCAAGCAACTCAACCTGAGCCTCTGACACCCCCCAAACTCCTCGTCTCTTGTCTGCGTGCTGAAAACTAATGGTATCCTATAATGTCTGGGAGAGGCTGAACAAGGCTCTCGTGCATCTCGATAATAAATAGGATGTGCGATGACCCAAGAGCATCATATAGTAGACTTGACGATGACCAGAAAGACCCATTGTTGTTCCAACAACTAATGGATATGCACATGCCCTGTCGTCTCTCCCAACGGGTCGATCATTTTGAAGCCCCAGATCGAGGTACCCATCCAAGTGGAAAAGAGTCTCTGATGACTGCTCTGAGGTTCCTAATGACTGCCCATTTCCCTGCCTGGGGTGCAGCTGTAACCTGTTTCCTGGAGCGTTTGAGCTCCACAACCTGTGATCTGGTGATATCTTCGTTTGAGGAAGACCTTAGTGGGAAGTGAAAACAACTTTCGCTTGGCTTTGAGAACCCGAAGTCGATCAATTGCAGACTTGAATCGGAGAAAGAGAGTGGAGTCAGACCCAATCCATGCTCTCTATCGAGGGTCACATCTTGAAGATCCAGAGTATCATTAAGGAATAAGGTGCCAATCGCCACGAGGCTTGCAGATGGAAGAGGTAGAGGGATCCCTCTCACCTTGAGATTTAGTTTCCGTGCCCGTCTAGTCCGTTCTAGCATGAGTTTAGCTTGTACTACCTCCTCTACTGCTGCTAGACGGGGGAAAGGGGCTTTCTCCCTGCCTCTAACGACTTGTGCCCATGAATTGATGTGTGTTTTTGTTTCATGTTTGAAGGCAGCTTGCAAAGAACTTCCTCTTGCTTGTTTTTAAGGTCATTAATCTCTGCATGGAGGGAGTCATGAGGGGGGTGGTGTAGGGCCTCTTGCTCCTTGTTGTCATTTAACTGCTTCTTCAATGATAGGTTCTCATCTTCAATTTTTGCGACCCTGTTTGTGAGCTCCCCAACCTCTTTCTGCAATGCTAGGCTTGGCGATTCCAGGCGCTCTAGTCTCATACTTAGATTGTGAATGATCTCATTGTTGTACCCCTCTCCAAAATTTTGTGTATCTTCCTTTAGACTAGTTGTAGATGAATCTGTGCCCATGAGTAGGGGTGAGGGTCGGATACTTTGTATGGGGGTCATTATAATTGGCTGGAGTGATGAGTTGCCCGGAGGCATTGGATATGGTCCCTCTGCTATGTTTTCTGGTCTGTTCGTCTGCCTAGCCTATTCCTTTGCCCAATGAAACCCACGAGAACCCTCGACGGATCTCTGTTCGACGACCTCTTTGCTATGGATCTGGGGTGGGCACGATGGTTTGTGCCGACGTGATGAGTGAAGTCGACACATTGCATGGGTGGACCAAGAGGTACGTTGCAGGCCAGCTTGGGCGGAAGGTGAAGGGGCGCGATGATTCGTGTGGGTCGCAACTCTTCGTGAGCTCAAGTGGTTGCGTATATATTTGGAGAGGTGAGGCGAGTTAGAGGCATCTCACCACATCTCATCACCATGACTCGAGTTGGAGATGGAGGTCTGCGACTCAGGCAGAGGTGAGACGAAGATGAAGGCGAAGTTTGAAGTCTGGGCTTAGTGTTTTGGTTGGGCGCTCAACAGGAGTGTGTGACGGAGAGACGTGGAGGTTAGCAAGGCAGTGCGCGTGATGGGGAGAAGGTTGCGACAGTCAGGCTCAGGTTGCGACAAGGAGACTTGGGTGTATGAGCAAGTAGGCAAGTCGAGATGTGGCTTGCTTAATTCTTGTATATATATGTATTGAGCTATGAGCTCCTCTTTGTAAAGCATTGTAACAACATTTGTATATAAATACTTATACGGGTGTTAGGCACATCTTGTGCCACCCAACCGTATCTGTGTCTCTTGTGTATGAATGGTTGCATGTTCTTTGTTGCACAATTGGCTAAGTATAAGAACCGTGTAATTGTTTAAGTAAAGAACCCAAGTGTAGTTGGCACAATTGTCTCAAGGCAGAGTATGGGTGTGTCTTGAGTGAGGCATAGTAATTTTGGTTTGGTCAAGCTACTGAAACGAAACGGTGTGGTGCCGAGCGAGTTGGGTGCACCAAGCTGAGATCCAACCTGGGCAGACAATGGGTGCGTGACATATGGCATTTCTAACTTCATAATAATGTAATATTCATCTGTAAATAGCACAAATATGCATGTTTTCGTATATTATGCAACCAGTTTGGCATTTTGCTTATTTTTTTTAATATTAAATCATTATTATATATATAACATTCCTAGGATGCTCCCCTCTTGAGGATTTTTGGGAAATGGAGCCCTAGACTCTCTTGCTCCCGCTCCGCTCCCACGATCTAGCAACTATGGGTTGAACAAATGTTAAAAGCAAGCCATTGACAAATATTCTTGGTGTGTCTGTTAGTGGTGTGGTCTTCCTTCCATCCCACGACTACTTTGTTCATTACGAGACTCGTATTAGTATTGTAGAACCCTTAATTAAAACCATTCAATAGATTGGGCTCTTCAATGTCATTCAAGTCATCACCGGTAATGCTACTAATTGTAAGCCAACAGGAGCAATCATTGAGGATATGTACCCTAACATATTTTGGTTAGGGTGTTTGGTTCACACATTGAACCTCATGATGCATGCTATTATTAAGATGAAGGACCATGATTATAAATGGATTGGTGCATTGTACAAGAGAGAGAAGAAACTTATAAAATTTATTACCAATCATAGCATGGCCCACCAATTTTTTTGCAATCACTCTAAGTTGGAGCTACTAAAGATTGCAAAGACCAGATTTGCTTGCTATTACCTCACCTTCAAGCATCTTTTGAAGGTAAGAGAGGCATTGGCTACTATGGTCTCAAGTGATTCATGGCAAGGTTTGAAAGATAGGACTCCATCCGCATTTGATAGACATGAATTTCAGGAGGTATAGGACACTGTTCTTGATGGTCAATTTTTGGCATAGGTTAGGTATGTTTTGTAGTTCACCAAGCCCATTTATAGTATGATTTAGTTTGTAGATACAGATCAGTCAGTGATTGGGGAGGTGTATGAGCAGGATGGACAACATGCTAGGCCAAATGAAAGACATTGTTGAGTTGACAGATGTGATCTTGTATGATCATATTCATAAACATGTGGTCAAAATGTGGGATAATATGAATGGTCCACTCCATGCCCTATCATATGTCCTTACACTCAAATATTATTCTCCATCTTGGTTGGCCCAATTAGCACCCGGGGGTGTGGTTAGGATAAAACCACACATAGATCTAGAGGTACAAAATGGGTAAATACTTGCATTAGACAAGTTAACCCTGATTTCATTAAATTTTCTACTTAGTCCTAGTCCAAATAGGATTTTTAATACAGTTAAGCCACATTTCCATGAGGTTTGGTACTATAAAAAATACCCATTTGAGCTAACTTCTATCTTATACTACCAAACATCATGGAAATGTGGCTTAACCTTATGAAAAATCCAATTTAGACTAGAAATAAGTCCAAATTTAATGAAATTGATGTGAGTTGGTCCCTAATGAAGAGGAGTGTGCTCAAGTAGGAAGCTAATTGAGCAAGTACATTAGTGAACATGGAGTCTTTGGTAACTTGTATGCAACTAAAGGTCCAAATAGGTTGAATCCTATCGGATGGTGGAACATGTATGCTTCTACCACACATTTGCTTAAATTGGTGGCGAGGGTGCTTTCGCAGGTTGTTAACATTTCTTCTGCAAAGAGGTGTTGGAGCACTTACAACTTCATCCATAGCGTGGAGAGAAATAGTCTGAATGTAGACTAGGCAGAAAGCTTGGTTTATGTGCACTACAACTTGAGGTTGTTGCCCCATTATTGTGAAGTGGCTAAGAATGATAGAACATATGTGACTTGGGACAATAATCTAGAGGAGGTTAATTTGGAGGATGTAGCCATAGTTTTAGAGCACATGGAGGCTTAACATTTGGGTGATCATGATGGTGATCATATTCGTGGAGCAAAGATGCCACCCCCATCCACTAGCAGGTTTGCAGATGTAGGAGCTTTGCCTTTAGATTCACAACATTCAACATTGTATGGGGGCCATGTTGCTGTGAGTCATGTTCCATGAACACTTTCACCTACTACTCCTCTTGATCATAGATCACGGGAAAATAAACTAGAAGTTTCTCGTGGCAAGAGGAAAGATTAGTGACCTGAACTTAATGAATTTATGGAAATAGTTATTTTTCCAGATAGGAATTTTGTGAACCATGAGTGCATCTTATCACCCTTAGACGGATTTCTAAACAGGAGTAAACAAATACATTGAAGGATACTTAGTTCAAAATTAATAAACCCCAGTGGCATATATGGCTACATTTAGTAGAATGATGGCATAACACTGCCCATCATACCTCCAGAATGACATTTTTCATAGTACTTTATGGGTATAAGTTGCTAAGAATTTGTGATTACATAGTAGTGAGAATAAAAGTTTCAAGTATCAGGGATTATTTAGAAGAATCTAAGGAAGTTTGTTAGCCTATGCCTTACCTTACCAATCACTAAGTCTAATTGTCACCTATATTTGTATTATTCATTTAGGATATTAGTAATATATCCTCAAGTGATGACTAATGAGTTTAGTTAAGATTGCCTAGCCTAATCATCATGCATGATTTTAGGATCTAGAGCAAATCTCTCTATGAGGTGGCATCACCCATTGTACCATAAATATGTAACATTGGTGTGAATACATTAGAGCTGGCTAGTGAGCCTTTTCCATCATCTTGCTGTTCTTGTCTATATTTTATCAATTGGTATCAGAGCTCTCATGGTCTTAAGGGCTTGATAGCTTCTCCATGGTGAAATTGTGATTGAAGGGAATTGATGATGGAATTGAAGATGGTTGTCAAACCGAAAGTTTCGACAACAAATATGCCAAATGGGCATCAAATTTGCCAGATGGGAAACTGCAGTCTCTAGATGACAGACTTTGGGAGAATAATGGTTCAATGACTTGCAATTGAATCGTTCACATTACACATTGGGATGTTGTTGGACACCTAAAAGTGTCAAAATTGGTTAGTGGTCATCCAAAAACCATCAGATACATAGTATCAATTTGTCAGTGGCTATCCCAAACCACAGATTCAAAGAGTACTTCAGTGATACACCGATAGTAGAGTGGTGATACTACATGTTCACCAATTAGCAGAAGACATTAGATTCTTCTAGCTCAAATACTTGGCAAAATGATCGAATGTCAAGCAATCAGAGAATGTTCAGATATTGCAGCTGTTCACTTCCATATCTCAGCTCTCTTCCAGTTCATTTCAGATGAACCATTCAGCATCCAGATTGACAGTTTTTTAGGCAATTCTTTATTAAGGCTCAGCTCAGGAGTTTTAGTATGAAGACTTGGAAATGATACCAGTTTATACTTCATTGCTGGTATTATTGATCGAACTTGTGATTGAGTGGGGGAATGTTAGCCTATGGCTTACCTTACCAATCACTAAGTCTAATTGTCACCTATATTTGTATTATTCATTTAGGATATTAGTAACATATCCCCAAGTGATGACTAATGAGTTTAGTTAAGATTGCCTAGCCTAATCATCATGCATGATTTTAGGATCTAGAGCAAATCTCTCTATGAGGTGGCATCGCCCATTGTACTATAAATAATAAATATGTAACATTGGTGTGAATACATTAGAGTTGGCTAGTGAGCCTTTTCCGTCATCTTGTTGTTCCTGTCTATATTTTATCAAAGTTACCTAAAGATAAATTTTTTTACAAACATTTAAAAAACTGCCATAATCAGATTGAATCACAAGCAGACCTGTTGTGAATTGAATGAGAATTCTGAGAGCGTAATTGGGTTTATAACCATCTTCAACTTTACAATCAAAATCCATGAAAGAATTACAAGAAACTAAATGCTAAATCTAAAATTCTACAGTATGCATCAAATTCATACACTAATCGATCAAGTAGCATATGGCTTCAATCTTCCAAATAAATGAATACTGCACCTTGTGTTCCTTGTATCCTGCTTAAAGAAGAAATTGGGTGAGCAATCTCCCATCCAAACTGAATTACTGGTTTTTGACAAAGAAAGGAAGATGATAATAGAGCTTAAGGGGACTATACAACGAAATTCCCTTTGTTCAAAATAAATTCCCAGGTACCTGATCAAATGAAGAAGTTTACCTAAGGAGGCGGTTCATGGGAAAACGAGTCATTTTGAGCTCAACACCAGTTTCTACCTATACTTTGAGTTCAAAGCAAATAAAGAGGGGTTGACCTGTTAAATAGGATAGATAATAGTAATTAACTAATAAAGCTAATAATAAATAGTCCCATATGATATAGAGGGATGCAAGTTACAACACTTGAGATTATTCATGTATGTATACGGCTGTCTATGTTACAACTTACCTGTATACAGTACAGGAGCAGACTTGGATATTTCAAAATTTTAGAATTTTTTTGATATGACATAGCTGGATATGGCATATAGAAAAAAATAAAGTACATATAAAGATATGTATGCAGAACAGATACCATGATGCATAGAAATTCCACTGCCCTCAATGTAATGATGCTCGGCCCCAAAAACCACAGTCCATAAATGATGAAAAAAGCTCGTAGAGAAATTAAATTTTCACTGATGATCGTTAGGCCTTTTCTGTTTTGTTTGGGATGTATTTCGGATGTATTTGAATTGAATCCCCTACAGATCTGTACTGCTCTGTGTACAAGTGTACACAGACGTATCTGTGATGATTCGGAAATGGATCTGGGCAGATCCAGGGGGTGGGGTACTGATTTTGTATCTTAGACGGTGGTATTTTGCATAAAGAATTGGCCAGATAAACAGTTATTTAATAACATTATGTTAATATTTATTTCTCAGTATGCCCCTCTCCATAAGCAATGTCTTAGTACAATTCTTTGAAGTCTGATTAACAATTTATTTCCTGACTAAGAGGGACACTCTTAATACAATTTCTTGAAGTCTGAATAACAATTTATTACCTTGACTATGAGGGATGCTCAGTGAAGAGAATAATGTCCTAACATTTAGGAGATCAATGGCTACTTATTAGTCTGATATTAATTATCTACATGTATCAATGAACAATTCATAATTCTTAATGTTGCCATTTATATGCTTTCATTGGAGCTTTGATTTTTCCCTGTAAGATTTATGGTTGTCATGTTTATTATTTTCAGTTTGGTGAAAGGTGTAGAGCTGGATTATCATTTGGTTGAATTTGACGATGTCCGGTACCACCTTCAGGTAGTAGCAATGCTCTTTTAACATATGACTAAAAGGTTGGTCATGATGGCGATTTTTATTGTTAGACTTTAGTTTGTTAGAGTTTAAGTTTTTTGTTGAATTAACTGCCTTTTTAAAGATCTACTCGAGGAAGCTATATTTAACACTCAGAATATTTGTTCAATGTTTTGATTTTCTGAGCATGCTTATGAGTATGTGCATAACCTTCAATTTGACAAAGAAGTCAATTAGCATGATTAGGTTTAGTCTTCTAGTGCAAAACTCTTTTGTCTTTGCAACACATTTATGATTTTAATTTAACTATTCTTTATGGACGAATTGCCACTCTACACTCTGTGCAGGCTACAATGAAGGATCCACACCATATGGCATTGTCAATATCAATTCCAACTCCACCACCTGAGACTGTTTTATCCGGTGGACTTCCATTTGGTGCAATAGAGGCTGTGAGAGGAGCATATGGTGCTGCAATGCAGATCGTTGATCCTGCGGAGGATGGCTTTCAGCTTACCTTAAAGCTGGATTTGACAAAACTTCCATCAAATGAAGGTTCAGCGAGTCTCTTACCCAAGGTTATAATAAGCTTTCTATAAGTCTGATTAATGACAAGATATTTTGACTTCTGAGCTGATTGTTCAGAATAGTTTTGCATGTTTAGTTTCTCGTAGTAAAGACAGATGCTGCTATTGAATCTTTAAAACAATTTATTTGTTTATGTCTATTGACACTAGGAAATCTGGGGAGCTGTACTGAGTAAACAAATTTCTCTTGTCTTTCACTTTCACTTGTTATTCCATAGGGCATGGATCTGCATTTAGCTTGAATTTGGGTAAATGATGGTAGATTCAGAAACCCTTTTCTGAAATGCATCATCTATAGAAGCCTATTGTCTTTATTTCTGTAATCCTTCTCAATTAACGAGGAGTTTTTCTGGAATATTTCAAATAGTAGGAAACAAAGAGACCAGTATAAAAATTAAAACTATTAGATGGATATTGAAACATCAAGAAAGGAAACAAAGAGACCCTCGTGGTTATGCCTCAGTCGTGCCTGGAAAGAGTGTAGTAATCAAATGAACACTTTTAAGTGGGTCCACAACTTCACATTTATATGTTGATAGAAGTTGACGGGGAGAGTGGGAGAAAAGAATAGAAAAATGCCTCAGAAAGGTGAAAGATACTAATAATTGCAGTAATCACCAGGAAACCCCTGGGCACTTCCCTGCATTTTGCGGATGGTACCCAGTGTAAACCTTTTGGTGCTGATTACGATACCTGAGCCGGTAGGAAAATTGAGTGAGGCACGCAACAGAGGCAGCCAGCCCAGGCGATTGACCCGAAGACCTCCTGCATGAAGCTCAAAGCACTCAACCACTCGAGCTAGCCCACCGGGCTATTATATTTGGATATTACTTGAATGAGAACAATATTAAAAAAATTGAGGAATTATTTAATTGAGGAACCCTTTGATGGCTACTTTCTGGAATAATAATCTTATTATGTCTCAAAATCTCTAGGTATCTCGGTATTTACTATCCATGAAAATCACTTAGAAGAAATCGTGTGTTGGTACAAGAGAACTAAAACTCTGCATTTTGTAATGGTAGTTTCCCAAGTTTTACTTGAATATATCCAAGATATGTGCTGCTTTTGAATTTTCTCCATTCAATCTGGTTTGGTGCTTTACATTGTTGGAGTGATTAAGCGTAGAGACATAAACATCTTTCATAACAACATGCAACATTTTCCAAAACTTAAAAGGAAATGATATCAGAACTTCGAAGGGATACACACTCGGGGGGTTTGACAGCATAGATATGTCCCTCGTAGTGTGGTGGCTTAGCCAAAGGAATTCTAATAGAAGCATTCCAAAAAATTAAAAAATCTAAAGGAGAATGCAACATAGAAGTTGGAAGATCAGTTATGCAGCAAAGAAAATGGCTCATGGGGTGGAATTAGTATATTTAATGAGAGTTACTATAACTTCTGAACCTAAACTTTCTTTCTAAAAACAATATGTTCTTAGAAGCTAAATAGAATAACTTAAAAGATTAAAGATAAATTGATTGAATTGGACACGTGAAGATGAAGTTTAGATTCTGGAAATCTTACCAAATCAAATCTCTTATTGCTGGCAATTCTGTTAGACATCTTTCACAGAAATGTGTCTACTTTTTGAATTTGGTGTGTTGGACTCTTTAGAAATGTAACTATTTTATACTTAAGCTGTAACTGAAATGAAAGTCTGAAAAAGAGTATGACATCTGCAGTACCTATAGGACTGATCTGTAGACAATATACTCACAGAGAAGAGAGAGCTAGGATGGACAACATGCAAAAGGAAGTGAAAAAAATCAACCAACAAACTAAGGATAGAATCAAGAGAAGAGGAGTTAAAAGGAGAGGGGGATTAAATCAGCCAACAATCCAACGTATCAAGAGGAATTATAGACTTCAAACATGTATTACCGAGAATTTTATTGGAGAATTACTTACATCTATTTGATTCAAATTTCAATATCTTTTAGGAGAAGGCAAGCTAGCCTAATACAAATAGTAGTTAAAATAAACAAGGATATACATGTATTTTTTGCAATGGGTAAAAGTACGAACCTAAAATTAATGTTGTACAGTTATTCTAACATTGACCTTGTGGAAAACCAACCTTTATAAATTAAGATGTCAAAGAGATCCAAATAATAACAAATATTTAGAAATAACAGGTAATGGAGGATGTGTAATAGAGCCCATCGTTTCACATACGATTCATTATGCCAGGTTTAGATACATGGACCTTAGTTTTTGATTCCTAGCTAAATTTAATTAACTACATGCCCAGTGCTGAAAGTTGACTTCACAGGGTGTCAATACTCTGAAGATATGCATTATGCATTAGGACAAAAACAAGTTGAATTATGCTTAAAGTGAAACATTGTGAGCCTTTATTCAGACCTGGTTCATGTAGAAGTTGTTGCATAATCGATGCTCTATGTCTGCTGAAGAAGGCAAGAGATGATTAAAACATTTTCATCTGAAGAGTTATGGAGAAACTATTATACTTGGAAGTTGGAACCAAGCTTGCAACTGTGATAATCGATTCTTGTCACGATAATGAAGGAAAATGATATCGATGAAGCTTTTACTTAAAATTATTAACTAAAATATGCCTGACCCTTTTAACATTTATAGAATTTCCAAACCAAAATAAAAAGATGTTTTGATTGGAATTTTTGTTTCTTGTACTAGACTTTGTTTGGTTGTTTGAGCCTTCAAGGTGAAATAGCACATTCTTTCTAACAGCTTTGATTCTTTTATCTCGTTCAAGTTCTAATTTACAGTATATACTGATCTTATTTTCTGCTTATGCAGAGGCTCGAACTCAATTGTTGATAAAGATAGCATCTCTGCGATCAGTGGTTTTAGGGGCACCGTTGAGGGAGATTTTGAAGCATCTTGCTTCCAAGGCAGTTGCTCCTGATGCAGATAGACTAATTGCTCTTACGCACCGTCCTAAGGAGTCTTTCTTTCTCATTCCTCAGGTTAGATAACAAAAAAAAAACCCTTCTTTCAGATTTATTTCCTATGAGTGCAAGGCACGTGCTCATCTAAATGAGGTTTGATGGCTTGTTCTTCAAGTCCTGTTTGTTCTTTTTAAGGCAGCTTGAGCAATTTATGAAAACAATAGTTACTTATAAAGAAATTGTTTCATCTCTCCCAATGTGACAAGCTAAGAATCTGCTATTTTATCTGGAAATATTTATCATTGATACGTGCGACTGTGCCTTCCTTTGTATCTATGTTGCATTGGTTTTTGGGACGGGGGAATGGCGGGGACGGGGGGACACGTCCCCGGGACGACTAGAGCACACCCCCAAATTTTTCAGGGGACTGCGGGTTGGGGACGGCAATAATATATAATATTAAAAAATATTAAAATTCACCATAAACATTTGTAGTTGCTTCAAGCTTGTAAGCATAACAAGCTATACTATACAGTATTATGCACAGCTCTTACAGTTGCCAATACTGAAAAAGCTTGAGCAATTTAAAAAAGGGCCGAGTGACATTTCATTATTGGCTGCTAGACTAGAGCAAAATGCAGTTTAGCTTTAGGAAACTTAAGTGAKAAATGTCTCTATAGCAATTTTTCTTACTCGTATTTCTTGTTAATGAAAATTATGTTCAAACATGAAAGGCATTCCCTTCTCGATAGGTTTTGCAGATTTTTATGGTTGTGTTGAAAACCACTATAAAACACTTTGGTTCTGTAAAGAGATTCRATTCATATTTCAGATTAAGAAGGTGATTGAATAGGAATTTATTCAAACATTTAGTACCCAATTGAAGTCACTACTATCTGATTATTTTCACAATGCTTGAGGTTGGAATGGTGGAAGCACTATAATTGAATGACTCCTGGAAACCCATGTACAATATGTAAAAGCTAAGATGACTAGAAAAATGAGAAGAACAAGAGCAGTAACCATACGGATCAGCCCTTTGAAATGTGGCATTTCTTGTTTTTTTGACATGGAAACTTTGCTTGTTGTAACCTTGTTGCCGAAAATACAATATTTAAATCACCAAAAACCCAAGTCAAAACCCATCATACAAAACCCATGTTTTGAGCTACAACTTTTACAACAGATTTAGATTCAATGCAATACAAAAATAATGGATGGGAAAAATGATCTTATTGTCCAATCATCAATTTCCATGATTTTCAAGACTGAAGATATATGGCCAGAATATCCCCAAAATCTGCTCCAAAAAATCCCTGAAATCTGCCTAGAACATCCTCAAAATCTGTCCGGAACGTCTTGGGAACGGCCAGCAAGTCCCTGAGTCCCCAACAATTTGGGTAAGTTTCCTAAGGGTCCCCGGAACGCGGGAATGGCGGGTACGCGGGTTTTTTTGGGGGGGAGGGGTCCCCGTTTTGTATTGATTGAAATTTAGTTATCTAAGAGTTCATATTCTAAGGCCCACTTTCATATTGGTTTGTGAAACATGTCATTCTAGCAGTTCACGTTCCAGGATTGCCATACCTGGTTCACCTTATTGAAAAAGATTTCTCGCAAGTGCAGTTTTTAAGGGCCACTGCACTTTTACAATTTTACGAGTAAAATATATTGAGTGCAATCTCTATTTACTCATTTTAATTTTTGATTCATAGTGACTTTTCTATAAGTTTCTGTTTGGTTATAGCTGATGCAAATTAAATTTTCTGCCAACCATAATATACACAAGGTGATACTCTAAGGGACATATGGCCTTTATTTAATATATCTCAGGTAAAATAATATTATATTCACAGTATAATCACATGACTATGGGACTCAGATGTGTGAACAACTTGGCAATGCCGAAGAACAAGAGTATTTTTTGGACTTGGGAAAAACTCCAGTTAAAAGTAAAAAAAACCTCGAACAAATATTCACAATTTTGAAAAACCAATTTCATTCCATGACGATTCCTCTTCATAGACATAAAAAACACAAGGCATGTAAAATTATTAGAATAAATCAGCAAATGTGATTTTTTTACATATACTTCAAATAATGTATGAGTCCAAACACCATGGATGATGGACCATGGCATGAATACTGGAAGAAAGAAATTTTCCAAACAAAATGGGTGGGCAGTGTTCATTGCAAGTGCCAATTTGCAACTCCAATTTCCTGTGCAGAACTGCACAGTGCAGATTTGCTTAGGATTGGGAAAGTCGAATCTTCTGTCCCTACATCCGAGTTTTCTAACTCAATGTCTAGCCAACTGAGTTCCTTGTCTTGAAACGTTGGGCCATCTGTTTCAATGATCCAAGTTCATGTTGGATCATCCTTGTCTAGCTCAATCACATTAGCACTAATGCCTTCCGATGATATTAAAGACGTAGAGTCAAAGATTATAGTGCACAAACACTAAATCATTTATTTTCTTTTATGCTAATCAATTATGTTTCTTGGAGTGTATGTGCTCACACATACTCCAATTATGTTCACAACTAGAAGAATTGGATGTTTGGCTCACCAACTGGATAACTAGCCTTTGAAGCTCAAGAATAAGCCTAACAAAATCCTTCCACCATGCACCTATAAAAAAATATACCATAATTGAAATTCATAGTAAAATTGAAATTCACAGTAAAATTGAAATTTTAAAAGAAATCAAGATATAAACTAAAATTTTAATAAATCAAGATTGAAAATAAGTCAAGGTACTTGGTAAAGCAATCTCTAATCCCGGATTGTCACATCATAGCCAAACAATCCCACAACATTTTTGTATCTTTGGAGTNAGATTGCAGTGAGGTCAGTTTCAGTGGAGAGCTACAACTTAGTATCAGAGTACTGTGGGAGGGTTTCTCCATCAGAGCTTTCATTCAGCAGAGCGCTTCAGTTCAGTGGTCTAGGCAACATTGTGAGGAGGGCACACCATCCTAGGGCACATCTTCTTCAGTTGGACTTGTGTTTCAACTTTGTTCAAGCTGCTATTGTATCAGGTTCATCTGTTTATTGTACTTGTTGTATTCCACCTTCTATTCTCCACATATATACACTCATATTCCAAACTGGTTTTCCCTTGGGGGGTTTTATCCAGGGTCATGTTGACCAAAAATACCTGTGTTCATTTTGATGTATGCTAGTGTTTAGAACAACAGTATTTTCAGTAGTAAAGATCTCTAGGTGTGTTACATATATTTTGGTATGCATGTGCTAACATCTCGGTGACAAAAACTACATGACTCCACCTTATAGGCTGTTAGTGTCATGTTGCTGCACCAGCTATTTGGAATAAAGGGAAGTAAAATAATATACAAGTTTGAGAATAAATTGTTGACATTTGAAGGACATCAAGACTTGAAATACACATTTTGACCAACATCACGAAGAATAGTTGAAGAAAATTAAATGATATTTGTTAACACAGTAAAGCTAAGTTACCAAGATTCGGATCTGGATAAAGATCCACCAATTTCTTGAAAAGCCATGATTCAGATATGACGGGTAAACGACAAATAAAAACAATATAAATATAATTTTTAAAAATAAAATTTATATAAAAAATTTAAATTTTTAAATTTTATAATATATATACATTTTTTTGTAAATCAAAGTAGAACGCTATATTACTGTAGAAAATATGATACAAAATGGGGATCTTGGTCTGCCTAAAGGAAACCAAATCAGGGGACCCTTACTGCTGGTTTTTAATACAAATCCTAGAGGTAACTCGCCTGCCAAAATTGGAAACGAGACCAGACCTCCCTTTTTAAAGTATGATAAGCATAGCCAAAAAATAGAGAGCTAACTAACTACTCAACTGATACTACCAAAGCCTGCCACAATTTATACTTACACCCTACTACTTTCTGGGCATGACTGCCATTAAAGACAAAAGACATTACATACAGAATACTAAAAGTCACTAGAGCACCTGGGAGTGGTCTTTCCCCCCACCCGCTTGGCCTTTGTTGTCCTCCTTTGGGGAGACAGTTCTGGTTCTTCTAATTTGGGCTGGTCTTCCTTGGCCATCCACAGGTGTTATGTCCATATGGTGGACGTATCTCAGGTACAGATGGAATTGCGCAACCAACCGCTCTTGTTTACTTTTCTGGTCCTTTTCAACCTCCACTAACAACTTGACAATAGTTTCCAACCCGTTGATACGACGATGAATTTCGTCCAGCATAGTTTTAATCTCTCGGTGGTCTTCCTGGCGTGCCTCCTCTCGATCAAAATTTACTTTCCCTATCAACATTTTGGTAAATCATGTCCTCTCCACCGTTCTATGGTAGAGGGTCTCCCTGGGACTGGTAGCCCCCATATATGTTATCCAATCTACCTCCTGCGCAACCTCCCCCCACTCATTACCGCTCCGCTACTCCTTGATTTCTTCCTCCCACTTATTGACTGCTTCCTTCCCTTTCGGCGAGACCATCGTATGGAATGTGTTCTCTGCCTCTCTCGCAACCTGCTCAATTCTAGTCAAGCGCCTTGAGCTTTCCGAGATATCCTTCCCTTGGGGGCTTCTCTTTCTCTGGGTATGTTTCAAGTGCGCCATGTCTCTATGCCTACCCGATTCTCTACTTTGCCCTTTCTCTTGGTGCCTCACTCTGCGTCTCTCCTTAACTAGCCTGCTCTTGCAACTATAATTTTCACTACTAGTTAACACCTTTTGGTTGTAGCCTTGTCTGCATATCTTCTTCTTATAACGTTCCCTCTTTTGAGGGCCTGTACCTCCTACTAATTTTAGCCCGAGGTGGTGAGCTTGACCTTCTTTATTGGCTGGTAAGGCCGAGCGGGCCATTATGTTACGATCTCTTCCCCGGTCTTTGCTTGTGCTGTATTCGGATGCTCTTGGTCTCGTACTTGTCCTAGGGGTCGGTGATCCTCCCTTGGTAATCACCATCTCCACACCCCTTAACTCGTCATGAGTTTCAGGCTTGCTACTAGGCCTCTCTCCCTTACTATCACCTCTACACTAGCTGTTGTTCAGTACTTCCTTTCGTCTGCCCACTTGCTTCCTGTCGTGTTCCCACATGATAACTGGGGGCCAGGTGTTGTGACTATCATATGCCTCCTGGGTCCCACGGCGGGTCGAGGAGCCCCGTGTCATCCTTGATGTGACCCTTGTCTCTGAAGCTGCCACCGTGATCTCGTTCCGCCAAGTGGATGTAGTCCGATCTGAGTTGCCCCCTTGGGATTCTGGACCAAACCTTGTCCAACTCATGTCCCTCCCTGTTTACCCCTTCCTTGGCTAGTCTTTTCGCTAGTGCATTCGCCGCCTTGCAAATCCGTCTAAACTCTATCGTGTTCTGGGTTCTCAGGTGTTCCCTGATTTTTTGAAGGGAATGCCCTAGACGCCAATGCCTTTGCACCTTTCCCACCTTGGTTCCATACTGGAGTTTCTTCGCAATGTTGACAACCAGTGTCGAACCACCTTCCACGATGACATTCGCCATGCCCTCTCTGCGTAGAATTTTCAGGCCAAGTTCCAGAGCTCCAAACTTCGCCGCATTATTTGTGGAATTGCCTATGCTCCTAGCATACATGCGTAAGATGGTCCCTCCGCTGTCTCTTATTACCCCACCAGCTCCTGCCACCCCCAGATTGCCTTTCGTCGCCCTGTCAAAATTCAACTTAATGAAGCCTGTCGGAGGAAGAACCCAGGTGTTGACTCCTGTCTGGATCTGCGGATCTCGGGCTACAGGTATGTTAAAGCTCCACTCTTTTAGATAGAACAATTCTAGAATTCGTAAGTCTTGGCCTCTGTTTTGGTTTTTGGAGTTGTTAAGGTTAAGGCTCTGTACTATTTCTCTTATTTGAGGTACGATAATGTCCTTTATCCTCGAGGCCGGTTGGCTTCCATTCTTAAAGATTTGCCTGTTCTGTTCTTTCCAAATCGCCCATATTACCATCCCCGACGTTAGACCCCAACACAGGTTCACCACCTCATTATCGCTATACCTCTCCTTCCAGTTTTTGATTGTGGCTCTGATATCCCCCCTCACCCTATTTGACTGGCGGTAAATATAGGCCACCCAATCCCAGATCTCAGCTGTATAGTTGCATTCGTCTAGGAGATGATAAGTCGATTCTTTCTCGACCTCACACAGATGACACTGTGAGGGTCCAATGAATCCTCTTTTTGTTAGATTCTCCTAGGTCAGTATCTTCTTATGTAGGATTAAAAATTCGAACACTTTAATCTTTGGCCATTGTGGGCCCTTCCAGATCCCATCTCGATCCCGGATCTTCAGAATTTTGTTATGAGATCTTCTCGCTATAGTGGATCTGTGGAAAAACTTGGTATTTCTCTCCCCTTCCTTAAGCCACCGAATTCTGGATTTTTGTCTCCACAGGGTCTGTTCTTGCTTACATCTTTCTTCCCAATCCTGGAGTAATTAGTTCTCCTCTTTTTTGCTCTCCTCGATGTAGCCTTCTTGGATGCATTGCTCCTGCAACTCTTCCATTCTTACCTCTATCAGTTTTTTTGCCTGGTCTATGTTTCCAAAAACTTCTCTATTCCACTTCTTGAATTTTTGCTTTATGTACTTGAGAAAAAAGTCTAAACATTTTTGTCCCTTGTTCCGGGATATCCTCTTGCCACCAAGCTTTGATGTTCTCCTTGAAGGTTGGGTGGTCGATCCAAAATTTCTCAAATTTGAAAGGCCTGTTCTTAGGTGTTGTCTGAAAATTTGTCTCCAATTGCACCGGTCGATGGTCTGATCTCCCCCCATGGGAGGATGTTTTCCAGCGCTAAACCTTGCAAAATGATGGATTCCGAGACTAGGAATCTGTCTAGCCTTGTGGCCACTTGGTGGTGTGAATGTCTTTTGTTGTTCCAGGTAAACTGCCCATTACTAGTCCTGATGTCCACTAGCTCCGTTTTTTTAATGAAGGCTATGAACTCTTCCGCATCTTTGTCCAGTCTCCGATTGCCCCCTTTTTTCTCAGCCAAAGTAGTTATAATGTTGAAGTCCCCAGCCAGAATCCAATGGATGTTACTATTCCGCTCATTTAGATTTTCTAGATCTAGTAGTTATACATTTGTACATAAGACTTCCTCCGTGTTCCCTATCACTTGCATTTTTACAGATAATGTGTGCCTAGTGGCTTCAACAGAGAGTAGATTCACCGATTGTGGGTTCCACAAGGTGAGTATGCCTCCCGCCGTGTTTTGACTCTCTATAGTCTGAAACTTGTACTTATTCCAGTACTTCTTACTTATTATTTCCATTCTGTCTATATTACATTTTGTCTCTTGAATGAAGCATATATCTAGTTGTTCCATATTCAGTCTATTTTTAAGGATTCGTTGTTTTCTAGGGTTGTTCAGGCCCCTTATGTTCCAAGTAATAACCTTTATTTAAACAAATGGGGGGGGGGGGAGTTGGGAAAGAGCTTTTTGATCTTACCTGAATTTATCAGAAGTGCTCCTAATTCCTGTAGGGCTACGTTGTTTGATTTCCTCCCTTTCTTTCGTTTTTCCTGCTTTGGTGAGTGTTGTGGTTGACCTTCTCTTGTTTTGATACCCAAGTTTCCTATTTCGCCATGCATGCGCTTGATTCCTTTGATTTTTGCTTCCTCCCTCAGAAGGAATAGGTATTGGATGCGATCCAATTGCTCCGTTGGTATATTGTCAACTCTTTTGCTTTTTCCATTGTTCCAGTCTATTCAGGAGGTCTATCCCTTCCCTTTCCATGATATCTCTTAGGTTTGGGTGTTCTGTTCCAACCCCGCTTGGTGTCATTTCTGAATCGCCATCGACCTCCTGCATTGGGGTATTTGTGTCTCCGACGCCTTCTTCGATTGTGCTCTTGTTGTGCCCATGATTTCCTTGAGAGTTTTGACTCTCTGTGGTCTTATTTGCTTCCTGTTCGTTTGTCTCCCTTTCCTTTTGCCTTTTCTGTTCCTCCTCTTCCCCCTGTTTTGGATTTCCTCGTCCTTCAACTCTATTCCTTGCTTCCGGGTTTGCTCATTGTGGGGGGCTTGCCTTGTCTCTTATTTCCTCTGCCTTTGTAGTTTGGACTAACAAACTTGTCCTCATCCCGTTGTTGTTTTGAGTTTTCCTGTTCCGATTTTTTGTTTAACGTGCATTCTCTTAGTAGGTGCCCGTGTTCCTGACACCTTCTACATCGAAACGAGATATGCTCGTAGTCTTTGCTTTGGATCCATTCCTCATCCCTGAACTCCAGACTGATTGCCTTCGGGAGTGCCCTCGAGACATCCATCTCTCCACAGATTCTCGCATAGGATGTATACTTCCCTTTTAATGTTGCATTAGATGTCTTGACATATTTCCCCAGCTTGTTCCCTATGGCTTTGAAAATGGACGACATCCAATAATCCAGCGGGAGGGAGTAAAGCCTGAGCCAGACTGGGACACTTTTAAAGGTCTCCTTTTCAGGGGAGAAGTTTTCCTTCCAAGGTCGCATGTACGATCCCGCCGAGGCATGGAAATACGGTTCCCCCTCAAAGATTTTATCTTTGTCTTCTAAGTTCATGAAGACTGCTATAAAAAAGCCTTTCGATCCCAGGTGGAGGTCTACTTCTCCACTCGACTTCCATTGGTATTTTATCCAGCTGTGCAGGGTCTTTTTTGTAGGCCACAGGCCCATAAACTTGTAGATCAGGGCGCGTGTCTTCCTCCGATCCCTGAAGAGTTGGGTTTGGGGATCTTCTAGGATAACTTTTGGGATTAACGCTATTTTTGGTTTGCATGGGTTGTTCCCTCCTCCCCCACTAGGGTTTGCTATTTCTGGCGTACTACTCCGGGCCTCCCTGGTCTCCTCCCCCAGTTGTTCTTTTTTTCCCTGGTTGTCCTCTTTATGGTGCTCTGGCCCTGATCCCGAGGTCCCTGTAAGAGGTTCCTTAAACCCTACGCCGCGTGGACTTTTCCCTCTATCCACCAACACCTGCATGTAGGAGGGAGTCTCGCTCCCTCCCCCTCTGGTCACCATTATTCTCGTTGCTGAGGCTGTAACCCTAGAACTAGTCCTTGGAATCCTCCATCAGAGTTTGTCACCGTATCGCCTTTTATAATATATAACACACACACACATATATTTAATACTTATATGAAATAAATAATATATTAAATTATTAAACTTATAATCGAAATATTATTTATAGTATTAAATTATTAAATATTAATTATTTTATAAACATTTTTAATGATTATAAATATTAAATAGTGAATAATTAATATAAAATACAACATTAACTACTATATAAAATTAAGAACCATAACTAAGCAATTAAAAACATAAACTAAGGGGGGCAAACTATTTATCGTTCCTTTATGTTATAAAGGATCGGGTGGGAAACTTTAAAATCATTCCTTCATAACACAAATTGGATACATAAACCATTTGGGCCGTAATTTAACATAAACCGTTGGGGGACTGGTTAACCGTAATTTAAACATAAATTGGATACATAAACATTGGGGGGTCAAAGTTTAAACATGAATTGGGTACATGGGCCGATGGATTGGATATTGGGTTGTTAACCATAATTTAACATCGGTGCTGGAGTTTAAATAATCATGTTGAAATTTAATAACAATGAATCCACCATACGAACTTAATAATAAGCGTCGGCCACAGAGCGAATCCTAGGAAGATCCCATCCCCCCGACCCCATGGATCCAACCCCTCGACCCCACGGATCCGGTAACATAGAAGTAAGTTACTGGGATTCGGATCTAGATCCAAATCCGCCATATTTTTGAACAACCAGGATTTGGATACGGCAAGGAAACGACAAGTACAAAGAATATAAATATATTTTTTATAATTTTGAAAAATAAAATTTATATAAAAATTAAAATATATAAAAATTTTAAATTTATAACTTTTACATAAATTTATAATATATAATATTTATATAAAGCAATTAATATATGATACTTTCAAATAATAATTAATCTAATTCATAAATTAATTAGCTGCATACACCTACTTACAAGTGGCCAGGACAATTATTTTTTAAAATGATTGTTGTGTACCTAACATCAACAAAGATCTCCCCAGATGGGGTGCCACTTGGTTAGTGTTAGAGGACAACCGGAATGGAGCGGCCAGGGGAGTTATTAACCCTGATCGCCAACCCACCGCTCATAACCACTGAATGGCTCGCACCCCGCAGATAGTAATGGTAATGCGCTTGGACAACCTTGCAGGGTTAATGGCCCCTCGCGCAAGTCAGACCAGGCGTACCAAGCCTAGGGAGGTCGTCACCTCGGCTCTAATGGCTAGCCCATTCGTCAATTCGCGGTGTACTAAGCGGGCAATTGCCCCGGTGAACTAATTCATTTCCCCTCTGCATTTGCTCCTGCTTGTTGGCTCCTCTGAGCGTTTTCTCACCTTTTCCCTCTGCAACTGCGTCTGCTCCATTGCTCTCTCTGGCGAATTCTCTCCTTACCCTTTCACTACCCTGCTTTTGTTCTTCGACCCTCACAGGAGATTTCTCTGCATTTCCCTTGGATTTTTCACCTGCGCTTCGGCTCTTTCGAGCTCTCCCGAGCGCTTTCCAACCGCCTCTCCGCCATCTGCCTTCCGCCTTTGCATTTTTGCCACCATGCCAAGAGAAAGGGGCAAGTCTAGGAGAGGTGCATTGTACTACAACGCCCTCTCCAGGCATGGCAGACTTTCCCCCTCCCAATTGGCTCTCATTAATGTTCGTATCTCTGGCCCCAGGCATAATAGCCAGGGGCTGATCAACCTTTCATTCCATAAAAGTTAACATTTGTGGAATTCATAGCTTCCCACGAAGTGGCCTAAGACTGTTGATGTTTTGTAGCATTGGGGAGGTATTCTCACATTGGCCTTGGTGTTGGGCATGTGTGAATCTTTGTTGGCACTCACATTGCATTTTTATTTTGTAAAAAACCCTTTTAAGTTTTATATAGAGTTGGGGCTTGGAATTGTTGTTGTTGGGGTTTACAACGACTTGGAGGAATAAACAATTCTAATTTAATGTTGAGTTTAGTGGAGGGCTTTTAAACTCACTTTTAGACTCCTATAAAAGGAGAGGCAATGTGAGGAGGCACCACAGATCTTATCTTGTCATTATGTGTTTGGCGTGAGTGAGTGAGCRCTCTTGCCAAGGGGATYGAGGAGGAAAATTTCAGCAAGGAGGATCTTCACTTTGGCAAATCTGGTCTAGGGTTTCTSGTCTTTCTTTCTCATTTTTTCAGCCAAGGAGGAGCCACACGTGTGAGAGAGAAGAGGAGAGGCCGCATGTGTGGGATCCGTACAGGTCGTACGATGCATTAATTGCAGGCTGTACCACACGTGCGAACCGTACGGACAAGAGCCGCAGCAGGACAGTCGCATGTACGGGATGCAGCGCTGACACAGCCGTACAGCCGTGACGTCAGCTAGGTACGACTGTGACGTCAACATGGTTTTAGGCAGATTTGTAAGTTGGAAGGTTTTCTGGAATTTTGTTGAGTTTGTAATTTTGATGTGAGGACTGTTTTTGTCCTTGGGATACTCAATCTGAAAATTATTTCAGAGTAAAATTTGTGTCTCTTGTGCATGGATGATTTCTCTCTGATCTTTGTGCTTCCGCTATAATTTTCTGTCATAATTTCAGCGTAAAATTATTCAGTGATAACAGTCCTAGAATTTACTGTTTGAGGACAGTTGAAAGTAATTTTCAGATCTGAAATTGAATGCATTGAATGCTTAAAACTTGACAATGACAGTGTCTGAGACCAATGGTAGCATAAAAATTCTTATACGCAATATAGACAAAGATGTCTATAAAATATAATAATATTTGATAAATGATTGATAAGATGATCACAATGAGGATAGCCCCAAGTATAGATATATTCTAAGGGGTATCTCTATGAAGAGTAAGGCCTTTTCATTAGTAGGCTCTTTACCTTTCATTGTTAATATAAAGTTATTATTATTATATCCATTATGTTTTATTACACCAAGAGTTGTGAAGTGTGTCTACAACTCAGGTAGATGTGTCACATTTGTAACATTAATAAACTAAATTGAAAAAGAATTGGAGTCCGTAGAATGAAATTAAAAAATAACCGACCATAGTAATAAAAAACTTAAAAAATGGACCATAGTAACTATAAAAGTCTATCTTAAGATAAGGCAACATAGATCTATCTTAAGTTTTAACCCCAGATCTTTTAAGCATTGAGAGAATTACATCTCTTCTTTTGGTCTCTTTCGGTACTTCTTAGATCCGGGGTTAAGATGGATCTATGCTGGTGTTCATTACACTGGACCTCCTAATTGTGATGAGGCAATAAGTTGTTCCTCGTGACTTCTAAGTTCATTGGTGTAGAAATATTATTCCATCTTATTGATCTAATTTTTGGCCTCTCTTTTGTCAACACTGTTAAATTTTGCCAAAGCCCATTTTTAATGTTAATATTGTTTGCAAAAACATTTTGTGATACTTGTTGTGGTGTCCTTTGTGAGGATTGTGGCCTCTCTTTTGTCAACACCATTAAATTTTGACAAGTCCATTTAAATGTTAATCTTTCTTTGCATACGCTTTTTGTGATATTGATTTGTGAAGAGGATGTCACCGAGGTTGACTTACTTCAATTATACAGATTTATTTCAGTTATGCGTATACTGTTGCCATTAAGGATGTTGGACATTCATTAATCACCTTTACCATGAAGTCCAGAAACATCTAAAATGGGAGAAAAAGGGGGATGGCTTTGGTTTTATATGTTAAATTTTAGCCACATTGTTCCAACTATTAATGGTAACGAGCAGTTGCCACACCCTACTCTAATAATGCCACCAGAAGCGTTTCCAGTGTCTGGCCCTTTCTGGGAATTTGGCAGCTGGATGTCTATAGTGTTTAAACCTATCTCCTCTCCATGCTTGCTTTACAGTTCTGAAATTTATATGATGTAACAGAATCCCAATGACCCTAAAAATTCACATTTGTAACCAACTTAACGAGAGAAAACAAAAATAAAAATTTCTATTGCAAGTTGCAATGCAATGGCCGGTACAATTTTAACAATTTTGAATGCCTGTATGCCAGGTTACCATCTGAAGGTTTTAGAAACAGTGTTTTCCATCTGACTAGCAAACATGTGTGGACAGGAGACCATTTGAAAGTGAGGTAGGGGGCATACTTGAGTGTATCATCATTATTTGGTAAATTTGAAAGAAATCCAGGACCGAAAAAATGAAAATTTGTTCCTTTAAGAATGTTCAAATAAAATCATAAAAACACAAAAGGATTTTCCTAAAGGAAAAATCAAAAGGGCTCATAATAGTTCCAAATTTACAAAGTTTTGTTGCTTATTTAAATGACTGTCATGCTATATCAATAAGTATGGTTCACAGTCATGATGACTGATAGAAGCAGTCAGAACCTAGCTAGGTTTTCTAGAGTCTTTTGAGTCATTGAGTATCATTTACAAGTTGGAAAAATGCAAATTGACTTTACGGTAATTTTTCGGAACTTGGGTTTTAGTTCCTTTTTTTTTGAAATTTAAAATATTCTACAGTTGTCATGGTCTAATAATTGTTGTACACTGACATTGAGTCCACACCTTTTGTACTTGGCAGAGAAAAATTATAAATTCATTTGAAACACGAAAAATTTCAATATGTTCGGTTAAATTTTTTCTTGTTGTCCAAACTTGGCTACTAGGTTTCTAGTGATAATTCCATCCTAGTGATAATGCCAAGCAATAGGGAATCAAGTTCTACCAAAGGTTCTCCACACTTAATATGTGAAAGTTAAAACACTATGGGTGACTTCACAAGATAAAGTTAGTAAGCTAATATGCTGATAGTGATTTATTATTTTCTACTGCCCTTGTAGATGCTTGATGATGTGAACTTGATGGAGTCAAAAATTACTGCAAGGGCATTCTTCTGTTCGTTTTCTTTTTCGTTTGTTGGAACCCAATTTCTTCTTTGACCCACTGTTCTATATGGTTCAGAGATTTGGGGACCATCTTTACTCGAATCAGATTGGGCTTCAACATAGAGAGTCCAGTTTCTCCTTCTCCGCCGCATCATTAGATGCAAGCAGACAATACCTCAGCACATCATCCTTGCAGAGTTTGGAGCTCAGCCCTTTCGGCTTCAGACAGTGTTCAGATTGGTTTCCTTTTTACATCGTATCCGGAGCTTTGGGAATTTGACGAAAGGCAGGGACTGGTACCCGTACTTGGCCTATCGTTCTTCAGAGGCTATTGCCATTTCTAGTCCTCTGGGTCGGGCCAGAGGTTGGTTCGCAGGAGTTTCAGGTCTCCTAGCATCAGTGGGCATCCAGTTAGATCATCTTCCTCCATTTAGATATTCCTTAGATGCACTTGGTCACCTTTTACCTACTAGACAGGAGCTAAACAAGATCATCAGGGATGACATTTATAGGCAATTTGTCCAGGTCACCTAGGTTAACCCTTAGGGAGGGTTGCGCCCAAAGACGGCCTTCTACGCTGAGCACTTTTTGGAGTTGAGAGATGGGCTCATTGTTCGACCCCAGTATACACTTTGTCATTGGATGCATGCACTTTGCATTCCATTCGGCCAAAATTCAGAGTGGGTTCTCATAGACTTCGAGTAGAGATGGACCACCAGATTGATAGATCAGATAGAATTTGCCAGGTATGCCATTGACAGGAGGTGGAGACCGAGGTGCACTTTATTTTTCGATGCCCCCTCTACTACGGGATTAGAGGGAGGTTCCATTGCTTGTTCAGAGAATCCTAGACCCTCACTGGCTTCTTCAGAAATCCCGATCAGAGATGTTTAGCCCTATACATACAGGAGGCTCTCAGGTTCTGAGCACATACTTTTCAACCTCCCATCAGACAAGACTCTACACTAAGGATCACTTCATTTTTCACATTGCTACCTTCAGGAAGGGGCACCAAACGACCGACCGATATCAGTACAAATCCAGACCCCAGATCAATGAGGATCCACGAGGCCATGCCCCGTTCCATAGGATCTCAACACCATAACCATATTAGATCCCTTCCTGGGAAACAAACTAGATCCGCCAGATCTCAGCATCATGTGACCTCCGCCAGACAACAACACAATGGACAATCCGCGTTTCCCACTAGATTTTCTTTGGGCCAACAAACTTAATTGAGTTTCCTTCATTCAGCCTCGGATGTTAGGAGAGATGGGTTTACTCCATAGACCTATCACCTGGATCTTCTCCGCCTGTGCATCTCCGCCCCGTTGCGGGGTTTGGGACTTGTGGCCGTGGTTGGAAGCACCTCATACTTCAACCCAACTCACATTATCTACGTTTTTGCATTTTGTGCAACTTATTCCTTTATAGGAGACCGTTTGGTACTCCCGCAT
>SNQJ01S0028458.1:4608-15957 GCA_010110895.2 Picea sitchensis | reverse complement strand
GACGAAAGGCAGGGACTGGTACCTGTACTTGGCCTATCGTTCTTCAGAGGCTATTGCCATTTCTAGTCCTCTGGGTCGGGCCAGAGGTTGGTTCGCAGGAGTTTCAGGTCTCCTAGCGTCAGTGGGCATCCAGTTAGATCATCTTCCTCCATTTAGATATTCCTTAGATGCACTTGGTCACCTTTTACCTACTAGACAGGAGCTAAACAAGATCATCAGGGATGACATTTATAGCCAATTTGTCCAGGTCACCTAGGTTAACCCTTAGGGAGGGTTGCGCCCAAAGATGGCCTTCTACGCTGAGCACTTTTTGGAGTTGAGAGATGGGCTCATTGTTCGACCCCAGTATACACTTTGTCACTGGATGCATGCACTTTGCATTCCATTCGGCCAAAATTCAGAGTGGGTTCTCATAGACTTCGAGTAGAGATGGACCACCAGATTGATAGATCAGATAGAATCTGCCAGGTATGCTATTTACAGGAGGTGGAGACCGAGGTGCACTTTATTTTTCGATGCCCCCTCTACTACGGGATCAGAGGGAGGTTCCATTGCTTGTTCAGAGAATCCTAGACCCTCACTGGCTTCTTCAGAAATCTCGATCAGAGATGTTTGGCCCTATACATACAGGAGGCTCTCAGGTTCTGAGCACATACTCTTCAACCTCCCATCAGACGAGACTCTACACTAAGGATCACTTCATTTTTCACATTGCTACCTTCAGGAAGGGGCACCAAACGATCGACCGATATCAGTACAAATCCAGACCCCAGATCAATGAGGATCCGCGAGGCCATGCCCCGTTCCATAGGATCTCAACACCATAACCATATTAGATCCCTTCCTGGGAAACAAACTAGATCCGCCAGACCTCAGCATCATGTGACCTTCACCAGACAACAACACAATGGACAATCCACGTTTCCCACTAGATTTTCTTTGGGCCAACAAACTTAATTGAGTTTCCTTCATTCAGCCTCGGATGTTATGAGAGATGGGTTTACTCCATAGACCTATCACCTGGATCTTCTCTGCTTGTGCATCTCCGCCCCGTTGCGGGGTTTGGGACTTGTGGCCGTGGTTGGAAGCACCTCATACTTCAACCCAACTCACATTATCTACGTTTTTGCATTTTGTGCAACTTATTCCTTTATAGGAGACCGTTTGGTACTCCCGCATTGTAAAGACATCATTGTACCCATCAGTCCCTTTGACCTACTTTTGTGGTCACTAGTTGGACATTAATAAAATTATCTTATCTTATCTTATCTGCATTTGCTAAGTTATGGGGTTTCCCCACTTTGCCTAAGATGAGTGTGAGTTTGTCCCAAATATCCAAATCTAAAGTCTTACATCAGATACAACAGTTGTCCAGATGATGATTGAAAGAAAAGGTAAATAAGCTACTTCAGTCCTGATAGGAGGGAAGGACAACAGTTGTCTTTATGAGATGTGGTGGGACTAAACACCTATCCTGTTGTGTAGGGCTTTTCTTATTAATATATTTATCCAGCTTCACCATTTGAACAAAAATTGACCAAGGGATTTCTGCAGTTTTGACGAGAGCAAGTTTATGAGATTTGCATCACAATTCATTGTATAAAATTTCGACTCAAATCACCCAAGTCTTGTACAATAAGATTGGATTAACTTTAATATATACTACGATTCTGTGGTCCCCATTCAATTTGAGTTGCTCATCCCTTATTTTCATCATTATGACTATATATCAATTTTAATCTTATTGGACCAGTTACTGTTCTGGAAACTTGAACACAATTTAGATCTTGGTGATCTTAATGGATTTTATTTGATATTTATTCTCTTCCTTACAATTCTAGTAAAAATCCTTTTGGATCTTATTAGATCATGCATCCTCAAGAAGACTTAGGTATGTCTCATGTTGCCCAGCTACTACTTTCCCTTGTCTCACCCCTCCCCTCATTCTGCCTTCCGATCTCTCAGTATAGCGCAGTGTTGCAACTATCTTCGATTTTTCCAAAATTTTCAGAGTTTTTTAGGGTCAAGTTTATACTTGGTGATATTTTCTGATATTTTCCCCGATATTTCCAATAAGTTTCTTTTTGGACCCTTATCAAAATTCCCTGAATTGATTTCTGTAACAGTAGCCACCCTTTACCACTGAACTATATCAGAACACCATCTATCATGGAATGCATATCAAATATGGAATACAATATTTTAATATTTAGCATCACTGTACTACCTTCAAAGGAAAACAACATCAATATTTGTTTGCAGGCAGATTACTGAGAAGAAAATAAATGCATCTGTACCTATAAGGCTATAACACATCAATTATAAATATTGTAAGTAAATAATGGAGATCACTTGACCTCATTATAATTGCAGCAGCTAAACAGCAATCTCATTGTTGTTATAGACTTCAAACTTCAAAAGATACTGCACTGCAAGAATATGCAACACATGAAGATCCTTAAGTTCCAATGACAGCAGATGTGTAGACCCTTTCACTGCCAAGTAAAAAATCACAATTTAAAAAACAAACAAACCATGTAACGTCTGTTTGAGACTTATAAACAGAACACACAGCTTAGGTGTACAGTGTAAATATTGAGTAGCTAGTCTTCTATGAGACTGATATGCTGCGCACCAATGTACAAGCTATCAAATAGTAATATGCTTGTGGTCATTCGGCTCCGAAAACAGCACCTTGTATAATTGAGATGCCTATATGTGTGTGCTCTTCTATTTTTATGAATGTTAACTGGAATATATTGAGTGCTTCCTTTTATAACTCAAAAAGTGGATGGTTTGCTTGTTTTGTTTAAAAGTAGGTATAATGAATGGTTGTTTGGGTGTTCTGGCAGCCAGAAAAGGTGACAGTGGTTTTTCCAATGCGCTTCAGAGATAGCATTGATGTTGTACTTGCAACGTCTTTTTTGCAGGTATGCTTGTATTCTGAGAAATTGTAGAGTTTTTCAGGAGCTTAATCTGGTATTCATAGTCAATACCTTTGCTAAAATAATTGTGACATGCAGGAGTTTATGGAGGCGAGGCGCACAGCAGGGTTGAATAATGCACCCCCTTGCCATTATTCTCCATCTCCTCCGCTAGAGCTGAAAGGAGCTCCTGCTCATGCACTGAATGCAAATGCAGGATTTGTATCATTTGGTACTGTTCAGATCTTCTATTTCTAGTTACTGTTATCATACTGAGTTCAATTCAAGTTTTTTAGTGTTATTTTCATGCCAGTACTTTAGGTTGGTTTTTCAACTGTTTAAAGGGTTTTTCGATTGGCTGTTCATGCTGGAAATGGTAGTATGTTGAAAATGCAAACTAATGCAGAATGTTTAGTGACCTAGAAAGACCAATGGTGTAACAACAAAACAACTTGACATTTGTGCATGATGGGTTGAACTTTTGTAGTGATATTTCCTCGTCATGTTGAGGGTGAGAAATTGGACAGGACTGTTTGGAGTTTATCAACCTTTCATGCTTATGTAAGCTACCATATAAAGGTGAGCTTAACATGCCTGAATGCATATAAATGTATCATATTTTGTTGTTGAGCTGGTGACAAATAGCTCAAAGGTATTGCTGGTGGCACTCGTCAGACCTATGATAGCTGTTTCAGTAATATAAGTGCAATTTATTTTTCCTGTAGTTAAATGCCATTTATCTTTTGTTTTACTTTTACTTGTATGAAATTTGCTATAGATATTGAAAAGATAACAAATGTATACTGTGGCATAACTATTACCAGCAGAATCTAAAATTCTGTGGATGAGGGGGAGAATATTCATTGTATAGTATGTCTTCATACTGGCTTGTAATGAAATGTATACTCTCGATCTTTCCTTAATCCTTGTTAGGTAGTACTTGCTATGCCTCCCAAATCTGTAGCCTTTTTCAATTATCCATTGAATGACCATTTAAAGACAGCTTTTGTCACATTCAGATTATTCTTGTTGACATTCCTCAGTAGTTTTATGAGCATCTATTTCTGCAGGTGTCTGATAAGTCCAGACTCTAGAAATGCATAAACTATTAGAATTCTGAATAACAACTCGTATTTGATAATTATCTTAAAATGGGAAAATTGTAAAGTAGGACACTGAGGGGAAACTGGATAGAGGAATTAGCAGAAAAAGACTTGAAAATAAAAAATACTCGGGGCAATTGAAGGGAGATTAGTGAGGGTGGAAGTAGAGGGAGGCAGGAACTGTGGCTAGGCCCTAGGGAGAGTGCAGGTTAAAAACCTAAGTTACCAGGATACGGATACAAATCCAGATTGGGATTCAGATCCGTATACAGATCTGACAGATTTTTGAAAAGCCAGGATCCGGATATGGTGGGGAAACGGAAAGCACAAGAAAACATGAAAAATATTTTTATAATAAATAAAAAAATAGAGTCAAGAATCAAAATCATCCAGGAATCATAAGAGTAGAATTATAGGTTATAACCAAAACCAAAAAAGAGTTCTCATGCATATTACTATTAGCCATCCATGTACCATAACTGATAATTTATTAATTTGATAAGTTATAACCATCCATTTACCATAACTGATAATTTGGTAAGTTATAACCATCATTGATTGTTGATAATGTTGAAAAGCATGAGCATTTTGCAACATGTCCATATCAGCAGTGGATAAAATGGTTTTCTYGAAGGCTACAGCAAGACTAAATAACAGTGTYGGTGAAGTTGGCAACAATGTAGTACATAAAGATAGATCAGACATTGACAGCAGATCTTGACCTTAATGATGGATCAAACCTTGAGAGTAAGCCTTGATAGAGSAGACCTTGAGAGCAGGTCTTGACATAAGGATAGGTCAGACCTTGACTAGGAATGGGGTTTAGCGTTTTAACCCTTAGGAGTTTATAATTTTAACCTTTAGGAGTTTAGGGTTTTGGAAGTTCGTCATTAAAAAAATTGATTTTTTGGGGATCAGTGGGTCAAAATGCACTTGAAGTTTTAGGATCCATTTCAAAATTTCAGGATTTGTTTCATGGGATCAGGATCCGTTTCATGTGCTCAAAATCGGTTTCCCTCTCTAGGGGATCCGCTTCCATGACGGATTCTGGGCGGATCTGGATCTGGATCCGGGTTAGAGACATGGATCCTGCACATATAGGTGGCAAACCAGCAACACAGCTAAAAATCTGTTTGGTGTGAGATCATCGCCTGGTCTAAATTGGATCCTAGTTTATGCTCATTTCCCATTCAACTATAATATTGAAATTGATCATATGATTATTATCATTGGTGTTTTGGCTATAAATTTTCGCACTGCTGACTATTGTGATCACATGTAAAGTGTTTACTTGTGTAAACAATACATTTTCATGGTTCATGATTATCATAAGTCAAATGGGTAGGATCGCATTGAAAAAGGGCCCATGCTCAAACTAGTTCGGATATATCCTGCCACTTTACTGCTGTCAAAAGGATTTGAACCCTATATCTAGACTGACTTGCAAGCATTTCTTAATCATTGTGAAGGATTCCCTTCTTGTGTAGTAAATTATAAAGAAATTGCTAGAGAACAACTAAATCTCTTAAGGATGCTTTTCCAACCCACAGGGAGTTTTAAGTCTATTACTCTAAGTGATGAATCCCAAAGGCTCCTTAATTAAGACAGCATTAGTGCTCCTAAAGGAGCTATGAGGCAGTATTATTGCAACTCTATTCTCATACTACCAACGTGAGTAATCTTAGTCATCAGACCTGATTTTTGTCTCCAAATATAAATGAAAATCCAGTGTGTAAATGGCACTTTGCTGAAAGGAAATTCAATAGAAGATTGCAGCACTCAGGCAGGGAACTTTTCATTACTTGAAATAACAATGTACAGAGGAAATGTAAATGTCTAAGAATTATGTCAAGTAAAGAATGTAAAGACAGGCTTATTAACACTTCATTTCTCTTGAGATAAGAGTGCAGAAACTGTAATGAAACTAGGGTTTTTGATTTTTTTTTATAAAAAAAACTAAATTTTGAAGGCTGAGTCCAAGCATGTGGGTCCCAGTACCTACTTGGCCGTCGAGTAGGGGCTGGTTTGGTATCGAACTGGCCAAGTCATGCTCTGACTTGGTCGTTTCAGTACCAAATCGGCCTTCCTTGGCCGAGCCTGTACCTAGTCAGCCAAGTAGGTACAAGGACCCACCTGCATGGACTCAGCCTTCAAAATTTAATTTCTTTTATAAAATAACCAAAAACCGTAGTTTCTAAACATGGCTTGGCCGGTTCGATACCAAAGCAGACCTCCAAACCGAGCCCAACAACCGAGTCAATAAGGTCACCAGTCAACTTGGCTGAGTTGACTCGGACTGTTTTTAAAAACACTGATTGACAGAACAGGCTGAAGGGGGGCAAGCCTGCAAGGAGTTAGCATGGTTTACCCTGCACATGGCTCAAGGTGCGCAGAGCTTCATTTGTTTTGCATTTGGGATCTGAAACCTCCTTATTGTTGGAAGTTCATCCTGTCCTCTATCATTGGAAAGTAAGTGCCATTTACTATCTGTGGGGTATTTGTGCTCCTTCTTTGCTATTTGACACCTATAAAAAGCTCGACAAATTTGAAGGGGCAAAATTCAATTGTTGCGTCTTTGCTATGATATTGAGCAACATAGTGATGAATTTGAAAGACTTTAATGCTTCGAGGTGAACTGCATTTCTACGAGTGCTCTTTGAGATGCTACTTGGATTGAAAGTGACATCAAGAATGAAGCTTGCATCTAAGCAACGATTGAAGCAAAGCTGGTTCTTGGCAGAGGAATTAACACTTACAAAGTTTAGCTATTGTAATCCTTGATTTTTACTTTAATTCAATATTATATTTTTTGAGTTTTGGAAATATTTAAATCAACATATTTTGGATTGTATTCTTTTTCAAAAGTTGGGCGGTCTCAATAGCTTTTCCTAAATAAAATGCCTTTTTTTATAGGAAAACGACCCTTTGTATGGGGACTGAGCTCCACCTCCATTTATGTATCCTTGTTTGATCCAAAATGGATCTACCTAATTACTATATGGCTTTGTTGAACCTTTGGAATAGGGAAGATAAATTTGGGACCTAGAATGGTCACTTTAGGGCAGCTCTTGAAAACTGCATTGATGGACGAGAACTGAAAATACTTTGGCCGAGGGTCAAAGAAGTGGAATTTTCGGTTTCTAACCTTGAGGACTGTCGAGATTTACACAGGACAACAAGAGAGTTAATGGAATCAATTCTTGTTGATTTTTCTAATTTCCAGATCTGATAATTATTACCTTATGATTTCAAACAGATTTTAATGCCCACTGTTATCATAGAATAATTACACACTGAAAATTTCAACTGAAATAAAACTGCAGTGGAAATAACAGAATCACAGAGAGATAGCCATGCACAATAGACACAATATTTATCGTAGGAAAACCCAAACTCGGGAGAAAAACCCAACAGACTTTTCTCTAGAAGAAATTTAATCCAAGTTCACAAATACATCACCAGAAATATGAAGAAACCCAACACAACATAAGTTTGCCCTAGTATGAGGAAGATCCCTCAAAGATGGCGAACCACTAGACAAAGCTAGCACAACTGGTAACTGCAACTGACAACTGGCAACTGGCACGAAGCAACTGGGCAATGCGCACTAGAAGATGAGAGCAGATGAGATGTGTAATAATGAAATGATTCAACCTTTATTTATACAAGTCAAGTCACCTTATTTTACTGGCAGGGTCGACTTGTCATTTTTTGTCTTTTAACTTTATTTTATTCTTTTGTTGCTTTTACAAGTGTTTCTTCAATGCTTTAATGTAGCCGACTTGATCTCCTTGTCTTCTATTTTCTTCTTGTGCTTTTTGGATTCTTTTTCAATGGTTTTCTTGACATTTCCTTGTCCTCTTGGATTTCTTCCTTCATAGAAAAGTTGTCCTTGAGCCTGGTTGATGTTATCTTCTCCAGCATGCACCCAGTTGATGTATACTTCTCCTCACATGCACTTCTGATCAATATAGATCTCTCCAACTTGGAGAAGGCATGTGATAACACCTCGAGTCTTGAAGACTGCGCCTGGGCCATTCACTCACTAGCCAAGTCAGCATGGCTAATATTGTGAGTGAATGTATCATCCTCCTCAGCCAAGTCAACATGGCCACTCTGGGAGGATGTCTGCTTGATGCCAATAGCTGGAGAATATCAACGCTCTGGGCCATTCTCCTTAGCCAAGTTAGCATGGCCACTCTGGGAGAATGCATCATCCCCCTCAGCCAAGTCAGCATGGCCACTCTGGGAGGATGACTACTCGATGCATATGTACCTCTAGTCTTTATCACTTCTTGTCAAGTCAACTTGACCAAGGAGAAAGACTACACTTGGGCCATTCTCCTCAACCAAGTCAGCATGGCCACTCTGGGACAATGTTTGCCCAATACTGCATTTGGAGAAACATCAACACCTCGAGTCTCTAAGACTCCGCTTGGGCTATTCACCACTAGCCAAGTCAACATGGCTAATACTGTGAGTGAATGTATCATCCTCCTCAGCCAAGTCAACATGGCCACTCTGGGAGGATGTCTGCCCGATGCTAAATTTGGGGAAACACCTCGAGTCTCTAGGACTGTGCTTGGGCCATTCTCGTCAGCCAAGTCAGCATGGCCACTCTGGGAGAATGTTTACCCGATGCTGCCCAAACATCAACACTCCCTCTCAGCGAGGAAGACATTCTGCATCACGCCAAGCTTGTCTCTGAAGTTTTCAAACTTCGCTCTAGACAGAGGCTTGGTGAGAATGTTCCCAATTTGCTCATCCGTGGATATGTATTGGAGCTTCATTGCTCCCTTTTGTACCATGTCTCGAATGATCCGCAATTTGCTCATCTGTGGATATGTACTAGAGCTTTATTGCTCCCTTCTGTACCATGTTTCAGATGAAATGATATTTGATCTTGAGGTCCTAATCAAATAGTCCCGCAAAAAGTTTCTGAAGCCACACTGCTTCACGACTTGCAACACTGACTGCGATATACTCCGTCTCCATTGTACGGAGTGCTACAGAAGCTTGCTTCTTGCTTCTCTCGGAAATCGTAACTGATACCAAGCTGAAGCAGTGCCTCGAGGTGCTCAATCTATTTATTGCACTCCCTCCTGAATCAGAATCTGTATATCCCTGCAGCCTCACATCAGCCCCTGAGACAAACCATATCCGACTGTACCATGTTGGTATCTCAGTACATGCTTTGCTGTAACCCAATGAAACTGCTTTGGCTTCAACCAAATATTGGCTCAGGGTGCTCTCTGCAAAGCAAATATCTAGCCTAGGATTAACCAGGTACATCAAGGATCCAATCAATTGCCTGTACATAGTGGGATCCACCAAATCTGAATCTGAAGCGGAATCACTTAGCTTCTTCAGATTTGCCATCATAGGTGTAGCCATGGACTTGTAGTCCATCATACTGAATCTGCTCAAGATCTCGATTGTGTACTTCCCTTGTGCAAGGACGATCTCGCCTAGTCTCTGCCATACCTCCAATTCCAAGAAATAATGCATCAAGCCAAGATCCTTCATTTAGAACTCTGAGGCCAACTCCCTAGGTCACTAAAGCAAACCCTGTTGTCCAGTCTGCCTCACTGGCTGCTCCCTCTGTGACTGAGGAAAAACCCATACCCCAGTCCCCCTGACTAGCTACCTCCTCTGTCACTGTAGCAAAACCTACTTAAACAAGTGGGTGCTCCCAGGAGGTTTCACATCTCCTAGAGGTCTCTTGCCTTTGAAGCTTCTATCTGGCATCCTCAACTCATGACACCTATTTTTCAGTCCTGGAAGATGTCTCTCTCTCACCTGAACTTGAGGGGGAACTCCCTCTCTAGATGGTACTCCTATGGACTTAGTTGAGTTGATCTGTTGAGAGTGACATCCCTGTGGCTGAGCACAAGTGGACTTGTCCCTAGTGGCTGAGCACTAGAGGATGTGTGGATCCCTTGCTATATTGTTTAAGAGTAAGATTTACTGTGTAACACTAATTGTGTAAAGGGTAGAAGTCGGCCCCACCATGTAAAGATAATTAATATTTGTGTAAAGATTAATTATATCATTGAGTTATAGAAGTCGACCCTATTGTGCCAATAGACACACCTATTGTTGTGTTAAGTCTTGTATATATAAGAGAGTAGATCCCCATTGTGGATCACTCACTCACACTTCATTGTAACATCTTCTCAAGCTACTTGTATGGTTGAAGTGCACATTCTCTTAGGTGCTAGTTTCAAGGTCATAGAAGCACCCTCTTGTGTGCTCTAGGGTTTATGTTGTGGGGGATCTTCTCTTGACTCTATAGCAAAGGATTGCTGGGTTTTTCCCTTGATTGAGAATGGTTTTCCCAGGATAACTTCTTGTGTTCTTGTGCATGGTTATTCTTCTTGTGATCTTGGTTACTGCAACTATTGTATATTGTATTACTGCATTGTTTATGGCTCAAGTTCATGCTAAATTGAAATAAACTACATGTGCTTGAGCAAAGCATTAAAAATTCAACATGGTATCAGAGCAGAGTTCATGAAGAGCCATTGCACAAGCCATTGAAGAGCCAGCCCTCACCTTCTTGCTGCAACTGCAAAAATGGCCCCATCCATTGTCAAGCTAGTTTTAGCACCTTCCACTTGAACATTGGGCCTAATTTTTGCATAGGCAAGTACGACCTCCTTCAACGCACCTCCTGCAACTCTCAGATTGCAAATCGAAGAAATTTTGATTTTTGGCCCTAGGGTTTCTACAAAATTTCGGTTTAGGGTTTTTGCAGCTTGTTGGGGTATTCTTGCAAACTTGTTGAGGTTCTTTTGACTATCTAAAGGCTTATTGTTGGCAGTCATAAGTCCAACAAAACCTAGGGTTTCTAGCCTAGCCTAGCCGTTAGGGTTTGTGAAGAATCTGCAAGCCATGAGGAACACAACTTTGGTGGAAGATAGGCTTGATGGAACAAGCAACTTCAGCTCCTGGAAGTCAAGATTACACATCACTATGGAAGAGGATGACCTATTGAGTTTGATAGAAAAGACTCTACTAGCAACATCAATCAATGAAGAGAAGGCTGAATGGAAGGCAAACAATGTCAAAGCAAGGAAGAGAATCATCTATTCAGTAAGAGATCATCTAGTACCTCACATCTCCTACCCTGAAGACAACTTATGAGATGTATGATGCATTGAAGAAGATGTTTGAGAACAACAACACAAACATAGCTCTCAGTTTGAAACACCAACTTCAAAATATCAAGATGACGAAAGCCGACACCATTGCTACCTTCTTCATGAAGATTTCAGAGATCAGAGATCAGCTAGGTGCCATTGGAGAAACAACAATAGACA
>SNQJ01S0028457.1:23373-60934 GCA_010110895.2 Picea sitchensis | reverse complement strand
TCTAAACTCAACTCAACTAGTCAAACTAAAGTGTCAACTAAAAGAGAATATTCTCTAGGTGGAATATTCTCCCCTAAAATATAGGAGACTGGATAATGATTAATTACGACTAATAAACAAGGAATAAACTTAGGAAAAGTAAATCCTAGGTGTGTGTGAAGTAACTCCAACATTTCCTCTTTAGGCTGTTGGAAGACCGGATGCCCATAGTAGACCTCTCCACTCTTCTCAAGTTTCTTCCCCCTACTCACCTTTTGTACAACTTACTGACTGAATTTAGATCAAGACCTCATCTGCTTATGCGTACCAGCCCAGTTTTCTGAGTTAAAGCGACATAAGCCTAAGGATGAGTCCATTTGACCACCCTTAAATTTATTCATTGTGACATACAAACTGATGGGTAATAGGCTTACCTCTGCCGCAATCCATAGGTGAATTCTAGTGCTAACATTTCTAGTGTCGTTGTCGGGGATGAATTGAAGATTTTCCCTGGGTAGAATGACAACGAGTTTTTGATTATAAAGGTGTATCAGACATTAGAACCAGTGGCCATTGTATCTTGCACCTGGCGACTCCACATTCAAAGACTCCATTGGGGAGGATCTCATTGACAAAAAAATGACCATACCGAAGGGAAAGACTAGGTATCAGTTTATGAGGTTGCTTCACGAAATTTTGTTCTTTTTCATAATCTCATTCCTCTCTTTCCCCTTACATATAAAGAGGATTATCCTCTGCCTTATATATTCATATGACAATAAGACTTCATTAATTCATCCATCCTTGGAAGAAGAAGACATGCCCTCTTCTTGTGTTGTAGATGTCGATCTCATGTCTTCACCTCTTCCTATTCATAAAAGTGAGATCTGTATTGCATCTCCTCTTGAAATTGATCACCCTTGTTTCCCTGAGGAGGTTGAAAATAATTCACAGTCTTCTCAATTCTCATTACCCTCTGTTATTCCTTCTGAGCCTTGCCATCATCTCGTTAGTCCTCATGATTAGACCACTGATTTTCAAATTAAAATTAGAAATAAGTTGTTTAAACCTTTAATGCTACCATTTGACGTTCATCCTTATCCTCTTTATTCCTTTGAGTGTCTTCCTCGATTTTCTAAGGAGGATCATATTACAGCAGAGAGGCACTTGGGGGCCTTTGATAAATTTGTTGACCAATTCGAGATTGTTCATGAGGATGTTACCATGAGGTTGTTCTCACACTCTTTGTCTAGAGAGGTTGTTGTATGGTTTAGATGTTTGGAAGTCGGTACTATTGGCTCCTGGACCAAGCTATGGCATGCATTTTTTAAGTGTTGGGGTGAGAACAAGTCCCTTGATGAATACGGGTTTGAGCTTAATGACTTGAGGATAGGGGAAGAGGAAGCCTTGGCTATCTTCAATGGGATTTTTTACAGTGTTTATCATAGTATGCCTGTGGAGATCAGACCCACAGAGACTGTTGCCATGGTGTACTATGTCATGGCTCATCATCTAGAGTTTTTACTTCTCCTGAGAGAAAGGAAATATTCATCATTAAGACATTTGTTTGAAGATGTTGTAGAGGTCGAAGAAAACACTAGGGCTAACAAGTGGGTTCATATGTATCCATATCTTGAAAATTTGCATGAGCAAGAAGACTGCCATTCTATTTCAGATTCTAAGCAAGAAGATAATGAATATGAATCAGATCTGGAACAACAACGAGGAAGTGGGTGTGATTCACATTTGGAATCAGATCCTTCAATAGTTACATATTTTTCGATGGGAAAGAACACATATAAATCTTATGATCAGTTTCCAAAACATTTTGAGCATGTAGCAGCGTTTGATTGCATAAATAACTGTATGTTCTTGGATGATCATAGTTTTGATGTTCTAAATATTTCTACACCATTATCTTGTGACCATTCTTACGAAGAAGAGACTACAACTGTTGATGATCAAGAGTTGGTTTCAAAAGAGCAAGGAGGGCATTTATTTTCAAGTAGAGAGAATTTTATAGAGGAGCAGCCTGGTCTTCTAAACAAGACGATATTCTGTCACATTATTCATGATCCTGTGTCCATATACACAGAGTCACACATTTCATATTTTCTAAAATTTTCAAACTGCGTTACTTCACCAATACTCAGAGGCGAGTATGGTGTTATGAAAGGTTTCCAAGAGCACACTATAGAGTTGTTTTCTTTATTAATTAAGGAAAATCATCGGGTAGAAATCAACTATCCTAGACTTGTAGAAAACACAGAGAAGCATGTAAATGAGGAGATCACTCGACAATTTACCTCTTGCCCAGAACCTATAATTGGGCAGGTATCACCTGGTATCAACCAACCTGCATTAGTTCTCTATCCACTTGTGCACTTTGAGAACATCATAGGATGGGTGAGTCGCAATAATGGAAGGGAGTTAATTTCTTACGAGTTGAGCTCCACTGATTATAAATTTTGTGACCCTGTGGGATTATATATGGAGATTTGTTTTCCAAAATCATTGGAGCCTATAGATTTATTCACCTTATCATCATTTAGGGGTATAGTTAGTGTTCTAATCCATTTCCTCTTTTTGTTGTCATACTTCCTTAGTTTTTTTTTTGGATCATCTGTAGTAAATAGAAGAATTATATTACTAGGAAGTCTGGGTGGCTATGGTTGACGTTTTCCTTCACCTAGCACCTTGTAAAAAGTCAATTAGCCTAGGACTGTACATAAATAATCTCTTTTTGGAGCCCATGTGTTTGTTTTCATTTTTAGTAAAGTAGTGTACCTTTTCTCCTGTTTTCTTCTGTGAACGTTTTGAGCTAGACCCCATATCCCAACAGCTAAGGCACTAGAACTACTTGTTCTTGGCAACTCGCAGGGAGCATGCCATCCCCTGTGGAGCCAAATGTTATCACACAAACTTGTCAAGGGCTTGTGGGTTTGCAGTTTCTACCTAAGTCTGTAATTTTTCTCCGTCTCGCTCATTTTCACAGACCAAGTCTTAAATCCCCCCCCCCCTTCGGCTTGTAAACTCTTTTTCATTTTCCCTCCTCTGTTTTTAAAGTGCCCAAGTCCCCCTATTTTCCCAGCCCACATCTAGTCATCTGAATCCTTGATCATGTAGGCCACAACCACAAGCCCAAAGTGCAACACTTAGAGTGGTCTGATATGGACTCAAGTCGAGCGAATGAGAAAGATCAACTTTCAACAGCGGAGACCCATCAGGTAGATCAGATCGACAACCATTGGGCGATCGAGATCATAGATTTACATGAATTTTAGCGTCAGACAAAGGTCTGAAATCACGAGGTCAATCTTAGCCATTGATACTGGGAAGGACGCGTGGCGCAGGATTATCATTTCGTTGACTCACAGGATGGAGCAATCAAAGGGAAGAGCCATGAGGATTCACAAAACGCAAAATGACGAAATGATCTCGGTTGTTCATTTCAGAAAGATGCATGGGAGGGGATTAGCATTTCGATGACTCATAGGATGGAGCAGTCAAAGGGAAGAGCCATGAGGAATCGTGAAACATGAAATTTCGAAATGATCTAGGCTGCTCATTTTAGAGGATGCATGGCACCTAATCCGAGAAATCATGATTTTGAGTCTCAGAGGTTTCAAGATGAGCACAACGTGAGTTCACAAAATGGGAAATCGTGAAGCGCCTGGGAGTGGGGGCCACAATCACAGCTCGAGGTCATGTGGAAAGCGGGGCCATAAGGAAGGGAAAATTCTTATCGATCGACTGGCGACTGGGGGTTTGCGAGGAGATGATTGTGGCCATCAAACTCTTAGCAGATTCAACCATTGATCTAGAGAGGCCATTTCGCAATATCGAGTATCGGGAAATTTGGAATCAAGTGGAGTGAAGACTCCTGAAATGAGAAATCTTGAAATTTCAGATAGGAGCCCTAGGTCATGGCCCAAGGTCACGTGGAGTGATTGAAAGGAGCTGAGCAAGAGACTGAAGTGCCCGCAGTGGTCATAGAGAAGTATCTGTGTGGCCTCGAGGTGCCAAAATTGACTCGAAGGAGTCATGAGCTCGTCTGGAACATTTATGGTTGTCAGGTCTTTTCTCAATCCTGACGAAGAGTAGTTAATTGAAATGGGGAGGTGGTTGAAACCTCGTTTCACCCCATAAATGGAAAACATGGAGAAGCTAGTCGTGGAGGCATATTTTTAGCCCAAGGTTTCCCTGTCAATGGATTTTCCTGCAAAGCCCATACTGATCTAATCTTTCATCTGATAGAATAATGAAAGTGCATCTTAGTAGAATAAAGGGAAGACGTTGAGCCTTGAATGCAATGACCAGAGCACGCTCGTGGGGGGAGTGAGTGGTTTTGATTATAAATAGTTAGTTTTGATATTTTGTTAGGGGTCGATAGTTGAGCTAGGCTCCTGCATTGTAAAGTTTTAATGAAGCTCTGGTTCTTCTAGTTATGTATCTATATTTGAGGCTTCTTGTTTAATGAAAGTCATCTTCCTTTCCATTCTCTATAACAACTGTATTAAAACACTCGGGCATGGATGATCCAGTCGAGGGTAGTTATGTTGTTGTGATGTAGGTTTGATCACAGTGGCATCACATCCAGTTTTAATTAGTTTCTTGTGTTGTATTTTTCCCTCCAATACTAAATGAATTGGGCATGGATGATCCAGTTGGGTTTTTTTAATTGAATTGTGATGTATGTTTTATTTCAGTTCAGTGATAATTTCATTCAGTTCCTTAAAAATTTGAACCAAGAATATCCTGTCTTCTGAGTTTTTCCTCTTTAGGCTACTGGAAGAATGGATGTCCATAGAAGACCTCTCCACTCTTGTCAAATTTCTCCCCCCTACTCACCTTTATTACAACTTACTGACTGAAGTTAGATCAAGGCCTCATCTTCTTATGCATACTGGCCCCTTTTTCTGAGTTAAAGCAACATAATCCTGAGGTTGCATCCATTTGACCACCCTTAAATTTATTCATTGTGACATACAAACTAATGGGTATTGGGCTTACCTCTGCTGCAATCCAGAGGTGACTTCTGGTGCTAAAAAAACCAATGGATAGGAATTCTCAAGGATATCCTTGGCCTATCAATGGAAATTTTCACACCATTTGGATGTTTTGACCAGTAGTTATGGTTATCGGGAGGAAACCCACACCTTGTGCCATAAAAAATGCATGTAGGCATCCAACATTAGTAAATACACCTCAAACCACCACACATGACCTCTTGAGGGTCTTCTAGTAACCTAGGAATATCCATGATTCTTTGGGGCCCCTTGCATGGTTCATGATCCTTATTGGGAACCATTAAGACCTAAGTTCTTGGACCATATTGTTAAAAAAAAATCACCCATGTTATACAAATCACCAAAGTTATAACTAGATACCATTGATAAGTAAACATTTCCCTCTATAAGGATTTTTCTATGGTTTAAGATTGTGTGCATGTGCCATGAGTTATAAAAAAAACTATCGGGGCATATGTCCTTGGTTTTTAGAATTGAGAAATCCCATAAGGCTAGAAGACCCATCCATTTTACTCTAAAAGTTAAAATTGTGTATGTATAACACTTATAGGGAAATAGTTCTTGTTGCAATGCATTTAGGGTAGTATGGGGTCATGTGCATGAGCCACGAGGCCTAGAGGAATCCATTAGGGACTACATCTTTAGGTTTTGGTCCTAAACCATGGTCTAAACCACAACACCCATCCTTGCTAAACAAAATTTCAAACTCCTAACCATATCCTAATAGTAGGTTGAAATTTAGCATCTTCACATGAACTATATGGAGCTTTAGAGCCCGTTGTATGGCTTGTGAATCATAGAAGAAATTATTAGTGACTATGTCCTTAATTTTGTATATAATTGATGTTAGGACATAAGACCTATTATCTCTTATGATATTTTTTATCCCTTAACAACTTCCTAAGTTTTGCAAAACTTGGGGACTTCTCCTTCTTACATTACTTTGAGGATTGGTTTGGATCTAGTTTCTATAGAAAAGTGCATATGAATTCAAGACTTATATTTTAAGTTCCAATTACTCAAAGGTTTTGACACCTATTTATTTTTATGTTTTCTTTATTCCTTTTGACTTCCATATTTTTTATATAAATCTATTTTTCAATTTCATTTTGAAATGCGCTGTATTTTTTTATCCCCTATACTAAAATCGGACATCATTTTACTTTTTATTTTTTTTATTTTGGAGACAATAGTTGAATCAGACCCTCTTTTCCTCATTTTCACTTAGATTTATTAATTCAATTTTAATACTTGATTTCTAAATTCGGGCCTTCTATCTTTCAAACCTTACTTTTCCTTTTATGAGGAATTTTGACTTTTAAAATCAATCTACTATTTCCTCCTTCACACTTAGTGATCTTTTCCTTTTCAAAGTTTCAACTCAATTTCTAGTCGGGCCCTTTCATCCATTCAAATTCTTTTTTTTTTCGCATATTAGAATCAACCCTTCTCTTTATTTGTAACGTACCCCAGCCCATCTAAGCAACATTACGGTGCATAATGCTCATAAAAATGAATTTTTTGCTAACTAAATGAATTCATTACAGCTAGCCAATTTTCTGTAGATTTCAACTAGAAATTAAAACAAATTTAACTACTATCTACAACCATAAAATAGAAACATATAGAACATGTTAATATTCAACAAGAAATGTAGCTAAACAACTCATTACAACAACATATAATTCACTTCCAAATACACATATTTCATGCACAACAATAACACATGTAAATAACTCAACATCAAGATAAAACACATATCTTTAAACAAGAATTGTGCAACCATATTCTTGGGATGGAAATTCCACCAAACCATAGACTAACTGTTCCAAATCTTAATATCTATCCACCCATGAGTTGAGTCTATAAATCCACAAAAGAGGGTGGTCTCTCACAATCCACTCACAACTCATAAAAATCTCAACCCAACTGATATTCTCCTACAACTATCCTAATTTTCCTCCATCCCTCTTACTCTTGACCTGTCCAACCCAAGGAATGCACCATTCGTTTATCAGGAATAAACCAAGGGATGTACCATATGTTTATCAGGATTAACCCAAGGAATGTTCCATTCTTTCATCAGGGTCTCTCTAACATAGGTATTTAGGAATCTCTCGGCTAGGAACTCAAGGGAAACTGTTGTTGGGAAAACTATCAGCAAACAAACAACAAATGCTTGTTGTTTTAGTGAAACTCACATGGGAGTTCACTCTTCAGGTCTAACAACCTCACTCTTCAGTTTTCCAATTCTAATTCACTCCAATTATGCTCCAACTTTCTCTATAATTCTCCTTCCATGGTTGCATCAACTTCAAGCTCTGTTTATTGCTCTCCCCTTGCCTCCCATGCACAAAACTTGACAAACTAAATTTTTTTGTCCCAACCACACAAATTTCCTCAATTTGGATTTCCTTTATTGACTCGCACTCTTCCCCAAGATGATTGTACTCAACCCCCATGTGCCCAATAACTTTGGGATGTGACCACTCACACCCACCCTCTTACATGTATTCAATGATTAGCTTTGGGAACACTCAATTAGAAATGGGAAGGTTCATATAGAAATAGAAAATTTAGGAAAATGGGTTGAATTAATATAAATGTGTAATTTCCCCCTTGTACCCCTCTTGGCCATTATCCTAGACACTCCCCTCTCTTGTGGATTAATTTATCCCTCATCTCTTGTCCATGTCCCCTTAGTAGTTGGCATCACATTTTATTAATAAAGAAAGGAAATACAATTCAAATATTACATTGCTTTTTTGTAGCCACATATTATATCTACATAAGTATTAATTAAATTGAGGATTATAATGGGGATGTTACATTCTTTGAATTTCCCTTTGCTCTTGACCTCTTGATTGGGCTCAATTTTCAAATAATTTCCTCTTCTTTTCATATTTCTTCCTTTTGGGGTATGTGTTATATTCCTTACACGACCAACCTCACAGATTGCACTACATTAAGCACAACAAGGGGGACATAATCCCCCCTTGTCCAGGTGGTTGTAAGGTGGAGGATCCCTTGAAAACATTTTATGGATAGTTTTTGTGTTCGTTTTTAGCGATCTTTAGGACATATTTTCTGCTTTTGGTAGTTTTATGGTGCATGGGAAGGTTTTTGTATTAGCCCGTGGTTTTCTAATTATGGGTAAGTAATTAGGGTTGGATTCTAATCCAGGTCAATGGATTAGGAGTTTTGGATTTTGTGAGATCATATTTATATTTTATTGTAAACAATTAAGTTTAAGAAGATGATGAATAAGAATTATAGGTGCGACTCTAAACAAGTTGTTGGTTTTCCCAATTTGGGTTTCCAGGGTAAATATCTATGTATATTTGTGAATGCAATTGTTTTCTTTTATTTTTTAAGAATCACAGTGTGCATTGTATTACTGTTAAATGGTTTAAAATTTTACATTGCCTTCCACCCTAATTCCTAAATCAACCCCAATCTTTTGTTCAAATGTTTTATTTTTTTATTTTTTATTTTTTTTATTTTATTTTATTTTTATTTTTATTTTTTTATCTTTTGGACTATTTCCTACCCTAATTTTGGAATTGGGCCTAATCTTTTGATCGGGCCTCCCTTCCCTATCCATTCAAATGTTTCCCTCGACTTCCAAGTTGGGCCCAATTTTTTGAATAGGCCTCTTCTCTTTATTCTCACTCCTCTTTCGAAATGTTTATGTCCTTCATATTTTTACCAAGAATTTTATTTATTTCTTCTCGCTTCAAATTTTCTCCTTGACTTTCAAATCAATCCCTCTCTCAATTATCACTCAAAATTCAATCAACGGTCTTATCCATTGAAACCTGGAATGGTAACCCAATGGCTTTGACTTAATTGTTTTTGTCTCAATGATTCTAATATTTTAAATTTTGTATAAAAAAAATTAATGGATTAACCATACTAATATTTAAGAAACTTTAGGTGCAAGTAAATATGATTTCCAAGAGAATTTATGGAAATTTAGCGAGGAAAATAAATTCTAGCCTCCTTCATTTTCCTTGGTGAATCTAGTCCATAAAGAGGGGAAATGAGAAACCAGTGTGATGAATAATAACATGCAACATGGTAGAGAAATTTGAACATTAATTACATAGGTATTTACTCAAATACCAATTTAATTTGATTGTTTGGTATAGGCCAAATTCATACATGGGAGCATCTTCGACCACATGATGAAGTAAAGAGATAGAAAATCACATAAAGAATATAGAAGATGTGATCCTTGTTATCTTCAATGCCAACAACCTAAGACTCAAGGAACATGTGGAGACTCTAACTAGGTGGATAGAATCAATTAAAATTCTTATTGGTAAATTGGAAAAAAACATTACAAAACTAAAGCAAAAAACCTCATCTCACATAGGGTTCTTGTAGAGAAACATGTGTTCCCTTATGCTAATGTTTTTAATGAAACTTTTGGAGCATAGGAACATCACATCAATAATTGTGTACAATCAAAGAAGCAATTCTACAAGATTCTAGTACTCTAATTAGTTCAAGGATCTAGTGAAATTTTGTAATTGGATCTTGTTTGACTACTTATAAATAGGATGTGAACCAAAAAATATAGCTTTTTTCTTGTTTACGTTTTTGTAAAACTTCTTTATAGAAATTTAATGATGGTAAGTCATTTTGGCCAATAAATTTTGGAGAAAGACTTTGATTCTAACACTGCAAGTGTGTGGAATTTGTTCTATTTCCTTGGTATTAAAGTGGAAAATATATGTTAAGAATTGAATTTATCTCAATGTTTAGAACCCTAAAATAGGTCCATCCTTAGGATAACTAAAATAACTCATGAGTTATCCTCATCCCATATTTAATGTTATTAATATGAGACAATTCAAGGAGTAAACAACTCAATGTTTAAGGTTGGATTGAGTTAGATATTAAGAAACTTTATAAGGAGGATGATGTGTTTTTAATATGATGCACAATAGGTTTTCACGCTTCCTTCGGTTTTAAACCATCATCGTGATTGATATAAATAATGAATTCTTGTTTATGTTTCTCTCTCATCTGTTTATCTAAATAAATACACTTAGTATTGTAACTAGTTATTTTATTAGTCCCTGCCGTAGGCATAGAGGTACTATAACGATCGATAATGCGTTGACTACATATTAGTTTGTCCTTTGACCAGAAATATTTTCACAATGCCTATTGTTGGAGCTATGGAATTAAAATCATATATTTTTATATAATAAAAAGAAACATATATGTACTGATCTGATTGGATAAGAGATTGGAGGTCTTATTGTCGGCTTCGCTATTCCCAATGTACTATATGGAAACATATCCAAAGTTTTTCTCGTAGACAATAATTTTTAATCATATGTTTTTCCTCTATATTGCTTGAAGGTCGATTAATGCTAGCATTAGTTGGAATGTTTGTATTAGTATTTTATGCTAGGCAAATATATTCGTAAGTTTTCATATCTACTAAGCATATTGAAATGTTTTGATATCCAAGCTTTGTAGTGATTGAGAATTCTAAAGTTTATGGCATCTTTGGAGGATGTACATTTGTTGAAATGTATTGACACTTATTCTGAGATGCATTAATAGGCCTGACAACGTAAATGTTTACATGATGTGATGTCCTCCAATACTCCTAACAACTTAAATGTTTGCATACTATGAGGTCCTTAGACAGCCTGGCAATCTTAAATGTTTATGTAAATACGCTTCTCGGAGTACATTTTTCCTCGAAATTTTGTATACAGTTACAGTGAATTTGCAAAGTCTTGTTTGTCCACCGCCTGTTCGACAAACATTGTATGTTTCATCCTTGTTCTTCCATTGAAGCTACATACATTGTTTGCTGGTTTGGTGAGTGCTTCTTCTTCATTGGTTTGATGGTTGTTTCCATTGTATGATTCATCCGTGTAATCGTTGAAGCTACATACATTGTTTACTAGTTCGGTGAGTGGTTCTTCTTCGATGGTTTGTCGGTTGCTGCTTGTTATTGTTTCGCTCAGCATTTCATCGTTTCGGAGTAAGTTTTGATTCCATAGTTTCATTTTGTATTCCTTGTTTGTTGTTTAGTGTTTGCAGTTTGCAAGTAAGAATGTTTTCTTATTTGTAGTCACATGTTCCTTGTATGTTTCCAGTTCCTTCTATGCTTGGGCTATAGTTTCGTAATCGTTGGAGATACATATGTTGTTCACTGGCTCATTGGTTCTTTCTGGTTCATTGGTTCGTGGGTTGTTGGTTCTGTTTGTTTGGTTGGGGTTTGTACTTTGGGGCCCTGGGGTGCAGTTCGGCCTCTTCGTGCTTTTTGGATGCTTTGGTCCTTACTTTTTTCTTTTGTTTGATTCGGTCTTGCAGGGTTGGGGTGCAGCGACGGTGGTTGGAGCTTTTCTTTTTTCTTTTTTTTGGATTATTATTGTTTTTTGGGGGCACTTTACGGTGTTCAAACCCTACACCCACGAGTCTACATGCATTTGTTTAATTTTTCATGTCTGTTGAGGTTGATATCTGTTATTCTGTGAGATTTTTTTGGTGCTCCAGTCCTACCATGAAAGAAAATAGTTGCATGCAAAATTGTTGGAGGATTACATGTGAAGTTACAATATCCGTTGTTTTTTTTTTGGAGTAAAGGATATGTGTGCAGGCTACATTTATAAACCATGTATCATCAGATGTGAAGATATGACATTACATGTTCTTTCTCCTCTACATAGACTGGTGTGCACATGATAGAATTTGTGTTGTGCTTGAGATATGATATGTGGAACAAAGATTCTGTAAGATTATATTTTGATGTCTGGAAGCATGTCTGGGTGGTTTTCCATGGAAAACTGAGAACTTGTATCGAGGGCACAATAGTCTTTGTAGAGGATAAAGAACATGGTTAAAGAGAATGTATGGATAAATTTCCAAGGAAAACCAGAAATCATTTAGCTGCGGCTATGCAATTGTGTGATATTTTGTGCCTTGTAATATATTTTGGCCAGGGAAAAAAATCTGCGCATTTATGACCATGGATAGAGAAGCACAAAGGTTCATGTTTTTGCCTTTCTAGACTGTTCGTTCATTCAGTTTTGTTGTTTGTACATATTCCTTGTTCTCCAATGAATACCAACTTCCACTGATGTTCATTGAATTTTTTGCGTTCTCACATTCAAACAAACAGAGTAGCTAGAGAAAACGAGGGAGTCTTGACTGCATTGGCTGAAGAGGATATAGAAAGGTGCATGCTTGTACTGTTGTTTCATATTGCACTGTTTTGTATTTCATTTATGGTCTGTATATGTGTTAAACTAGTTGTGTGCCTTCCTACATGGTAAGTTATCTTGCTTACATGCATTGCTTCCTGCATACTAAGTTGGTTCATGTCCATTGTGTTTGCGCGACATTGTTGCATTTAAACAAACAGAATGGATGGACATGGTGAAGGACTCTTTAGCAGGTAAATAGAGTTGTTTCTCTTTCTTTTAGATGTTTGTCTTCATACTAACTTGCCTTCTTGTCTATTGCATCTTCGACATTGCTTCCTTGGAAAAAACAGGTTCCTTGGATAGGGAGATGAATCGTTCTATGCAACAACAAAGGATTTTGTGGTGCAATATTCTAAAAGGTATACCAAGTGTGCTAGTAAATTAAATATACAAACTGGGTGGGGGCATATAATATTAGACTTGAAAACGCTGACTTTTTAGTAATGGGCCTTTCTGCGCTCCCTATTTCTACTTTTTCCATTTTCTGTTATCCCTTTTGTTTTCTAATTCATCTGCCTACTGTGCTTTCCGAAAATTCCTTTGTGCGTCGGTTGGTGGACTAACGGATTCACATATGTGGTTGTTCTTCTACCTTATTCCATAGTTACCCACTTTCTCAATTGCGGGTGCCAAGCTGGCAGATTGAAGATTTCTCCCCTGGCTTTCGGGGGTCTGCGATATATAGATTGGCCATCGTGCCCCATGCTCACGCCATGTTTACTGTTAAACATTTCTTCAGTTAAAAAATTCAGATGCATACAATTTTATGGTTATTTGGTCCTTTCGATGGACAATATACAATGAATATGGTTTTTTAGTTCTGATGTTCATCTGCACATGCTTTCATCAGGAAAATTTGGACTAGTGACATGGGCATGAGCAACCAGTCATCCCAGACATTGGCAGACCGACAAGGCCAAAGGTAAAGATGCATATGCTCTGCTCTTACTATGTTTGATAAACAAATTTTCTAGGATATATATTCATCTATGGCATGGAAGATATGTTGATGTCATCTGCAATACATGGTTTGCAGCTCGCAAGAAGTATCAACAAGTACAAGCGAGACGTTGAACATGTTGCATGTTCCACAAACTAAGAGGTGTGGTTGTGAAAATATGGCTCCATAGTTCATCAAAACTATGCGTGTACTTGTAGAACACTACCATTCACTTTAGTTTTCTTGTTCAAAAAAATGTTATCAAGTCTAGAGTTGTGACATCTAAAGTACTGTCAATAGAGGGCTTGAACAACCGCCAAACTAGACAAGTGTTCTTCGGGGACATAATGGTTGTCTATAGCACCTACTTGGAAAAGGAAAACAAAAGTAGATCCATTATGCGTGCTGACATGATAGACAAGGATGCCATGATGACAGTGACACTAACTGTTCCTCCACAACTTGTCCAGAAACATGTAGAAAATATATTTCCATGGAATGGGATATCCATTACACATTTTAATATATTTCCCAAAATAGTATATGACCATGGTGATTGCAATTGAATTATTTCGCTCAACAAAACAAGCATTGTGGAAAAAATTCCCGTTGTTTGTTCAGAATATTGTTTTGTCCTAGACTCAACTATCAGCCAGATTTCACAGAGCACTGATATTTACCCAATCAAAATGATTGGGGTTGTTGTCACACTGGCGAGAAAGTTTGGCTCGCAACACATTCTCCATATAAAGGATGGAGAGTCCTACAACGACAAGGAAATGGTACCACTTTTCATATTCAATTTTTTCCTTTACTTTTGCATGTGCATGTATGTCAGACAAGTTACAAAAATATTGCACTGTTCCATGTTGCAGCTGAAATTGTTCGATACGTATTCATATTTTTTTTTCATCAATGGAACAACAATTGCATAGAGGGAAAATTCCACTTATGTTGTTCAAAAATATTACAAAGAAGAGGGATGCTAGAGAAAGGATGTTTTGGACAACCCAGACAACGTTTGTAAAAGAGTTGCAAGAAGATATAGTAGAGGATCTGAAGAAACTAGCTAGCTCTACAACTATTGTGCGTATACATCCACAAAAGCATTCTCACTTTTCTTATAGAAATAGCCTTCAACAAAAATTTTCCCCTGTTCAATTTTTATTTTTTTTTTAAATGGGAGGGGGGGTACAGTTGTGTATTATGTTGTTCAATGTATTAATCCCTTTGCTCGCGTTCCTAGGTTGAAGGTATTTTAGTTGCAGCCAATGTGTACTCGACCCCCTTTGAGCTTGTATGTGCAAGATGCAACTCAGCTGCTTCTACCTCCACTTTGATAAGTGATGCTACCATTGATTGTCTGTGATGCAATGAAAAATGTCCATATATATATGGACATTGCGTGAATGCTATTATCCGAACCATGGGAAAAACAACCATGCATTGTACGGTTACGAAGCCTTTGTTACAAAATGTGCTTCCTGAGTTGGTAGAGTTGTCGTATGAAACGTATATGCAAAAAAAGACAAGCAGTGTCTACATGCTGCGACAACTTCGCATTCACAACAAATTCAGCTTGAATGAGGAAAATGCAATTTTTCATATCGGTTGAAGAAGGGAATATATATATATATATATATATATCAAACTTTGGCAGGAAATGAAAATACCTCATCTGTCTCTGTAACATTTGTTCAACATCTAGATGAATTTTCATTGGACTTGGCCCATATCTATAGAATCCCCATATATCGCATGTTCCCGGTTATTTTCTACTGGGAGCATATACTAGATGCAAGAGAAAATGAATGCGGTGACGTCTTTTATTTGTCTATCAAATTGTTTGGTGCAAAGGTCGATGGGTTCTACTCTATGGAACCTTCTGGGAACTTTCTTGTGGCATGTTTAAAGTATGGTTGGTTCTTGGTTATCTTCTTTGTCCGTCAATTTGTATACCATGGAACTCCAATGGTTCTTTGGAGGACACAGAACAATATAATTGAATTTTTTATCCAGTTGGCCCGTAGATCCGCTTGATAATTTCTATGGCGTTGTGACGCAAATGTACTATGTGGCTTGCTTTAGCATATTTCCTTGATCGATGGAATTGGTCAAATTATTGTTCTGAAATAATTTGAAATCAATGAATATATAGTGTGCGAAGTGAAACTATCCTATCATAGAAACAAGAGGCTCTTAAAATTCAAATTGGTCATTGTTTTGGCATTTTTGCTTATTCGATGAACTTGGAAAAATTAATATCCTGGAATAATTTGAAATCAACGAATATATACTATGCGGAGTGAAATTGTGCTATCATATGAACAAGAGGGCCTTAAAATTCAAATTCGTCCTTGTTATGCTTGCAATGATATAATTTTAAAAAAACTTTCTTTTGTTTGCTTCATTTTTAAAAAAATAAGCAATTTAACATCCTTTAATAATTTAATGTAATTCACTTCTACAATATCAATAGTTAATATTAATACTTTAGTATTTGAAAATAATGTTTTTAGACAAATTTTGTTTAGGATGAGCATCCCTAAACAATTACAATCTTTAACCCGCCAGACGTGGAGTCCGCAAGTCCGCCTGTCAATTTGTATATCATGGAAGTCTGGGTGATATTTGTAGAACACAGAACACAAGAAGTTCAAATTTCAGCCTGCCAGGCCGAGAACCCGCGATCCAAAAAGTTCCCAAGTATGGAACAAGAGATCCGCAAATGCTCTATAAAATTTCGTCCATACTTTCTAAAAGTACATGTTTACTATGTATTCTTCGTTTGTCAAAAAACTTTTATATCAGTTGCCCAACTAGATTTTACAATCTTTCTCGTCTAATTAAATTCTACAATATTAAAATTTAATATTAATAATTTAGTATTGAAATAAATGTTTTTAGATATGTTAGATAGTTGATAGGGATTAGCATCTCTAAACAATGGCAAACTTGAACCTTCCAGCCCTCAAGTCCATCTATCAATCTGTATATCACAGAACTCTGAGTGTTGTTTGGAGGACACAAAACAATGAAATTGCAATGTTGAGCCAACCAGCTCGCAGGTCTTCTTGTCAATTTGTATATCATGGAATTGTGAGTGGTATTTTCATAGCGCAGAACAATAGAGGCCCAATTTTTAGCCCGCCAGGCCTAGAGCCCCCAATAAAAAAAAATGGCTAAATATGGAATTCATAGGGGATCGTTACAGGGCAATGAAAGTGCAATGTTCAGCTAGCCAGCCCGATTCTGGTTGTCAATTTGTATATCATGGAAGTTTGGCTACTATTTGTAGGGCACATAACAATAAAACCTCAATTTTTAGGCCGCTAGGCCATGAACCCGTGATCCAAAAAGTGCCTAAGTATGGAATAAGGAATGCACATATGTTGTATAAAATCTCATGTCCATACTTTATAAAAGTACATGTTTACTATGTATTTCTCGTTTGTCCGAAATTTTTTATATCAGTTAGTCCACCAAAATGGACAAACTTTGTCCTCTGCTTAAATTCTGCAATATTAATAATTTAGTATTGAAAGTAATGTTTTTTTATATGTTGGATAGTTGATAGGGATTGTCATCCCTAAACAATGGAAAATTTGAACCCGCCAGCCTTCGAGTTCATCTGTGAATGTGCATATTGCGGAAGTCCGAGTGCTATTTGGAGGACACGGAACAATGAAAGTACAATTTTCAGCCAGCCAACCCGAGAGCCCTTGATCAAAAAAAGTTTCTAAATATGGAATTAATACAGGATCACTACGGAACAATAAAAATGCAATGTTCAACGAAGCAGCCTGCAAGTCATCTTGTCAATTTGTATATCACGGAAGTCTGGGTGGTATTTGTAGGACACTGAATAATAGAGACTCTATTTTCAGCCCGCCAGGCCCCGAACCCATGATCCAAAAAGTGCCTAAGTATGGAATGAGGGATCTCCATATGCTTTGTAAAATCTCATGTCCATACTTTATATAGCGACTCATGTCCACAAGTCCTCCTGTCAATTTGTATATCATGAAATTCTACGTGCTATTTGTAGGACATGAAACAATAGATACTCAATTTTCAGCCTGCCAGGCCATGAACCTGCGATCCAAAAAGTGCCCAAGTATGGAATGAGGGATCCGCATATGTTCTTGAACAATAAAAATGCAATGTTCAGCCAAGAAGCCCGTAGGTCCTCCTGTCAATTTGTATATCGTGGAAGTGTGGGTGCTATTTGTTGGACACGAAACAATAAAGACTCTATTTTCATCCCGCCAGGCCATAAACCCACGATCCAAAAAATGCCTAAGTATGGAATCAGGGATCTGCATATGCTCTGTAAAATCTCATGTCCATACTTTATATAAAGACTCATGTCCAAAATTCCACCTGTCAATTTGTATATCGCGGAAGTCTAGGTGCTATTTGTAGGAACAAGAATAATAGATACCAAATTTTCAACCCGCCAGGCTGCGAACCCACGATCCAAAAAGTGCCCAAGTATGGAATGAGGGATCCACATATGTTCTAGAACAATAAAAATGCAATGTTCAACCAAGAAGTCTGTAGGTCCTCCTGTCAATTTGTATATCTGATGCAGGAGCATCGCCCACGTCAAGCGAGCCAGCGCGAAAGCAAAGGACAGCTGGATAAGCCAACAAATTTCTTTTTGAATTTCACTTTGGGAATTGTTGCGCAAGTCTTTAATGAATCCATTTATTAAGGTGCACTTGTATATTGTAATGGACCTTGAGCAGATAGCTCTTGTCCTTGGGTAGATAGATGGCATTCATTTTAGTTAATGTTGGTAGGTAGATTTTAATTGTATATTTAATAGCTTTAGAGTCCGAGAGGGAAAACGGTTATAGACACCCTCATTGTATCATTGTAACAAATTGGAAAATAGGAGCAAGAAGAGAAGAGCATGCAGAGAATTGTATGAGGAACACCCATGTACAGATATTGAATTTATAGAAGAAAGCTTTGATTCAATCTCATGGTTTGTGTTGTTTTCTCTGTGTATTGATGTTATGCTTGTGAATGGTTGCTTCCTATCATATATTTTCTTTTATATGCTGTGTATATGATTTCATGTTTCAAACTAAAGTTTGAAAGGGAGAGAGAATGAGGTTCAATTGTTTCTCTATCTGAGCCAGGAGATTCCTGCAAGGTGTGCAGTTGAATTCATCCGCAAGGAGTGCGTTGATGTAGGTTTAGTAGTCTAACTTTTGTTCTCACTTGCCTAGAAGTGGAAGTGGGTTGTTGAATCTGTGCAAGGAGTGCGCAGGATGAAGAATAAGTCTCAGTTGTGAATCTGAGCAAAGGGAATCACAGACTACTGCTGCAGGAGTTGCACAGAGTCGAAGGGATTCAACACTTGAGAGTTGTTGAACGATCGCCACGAGGAGCACATGCAAGTCCCTCTGAAAGCGTCATAGTGGGAAAGCTCAGGAGGTATAGAACCTTCGTGATATCGTTGAAGAACACCAGGAGGTTGTGCCGTGAAAAGTTTCAGGCTAGAGTTTCCAGTGCGTGCACATATATCTATTTTTCCTAAGAGACGGTCGAAGTTGTGGAAAAGCTCAGGAGGAATAGACCTTTGAATTCACTGAAGGCTAAGTGCAGGGAAGCTTCCATTGGAATTCGGAGGAAAGCGTCGCAGGTTGGCGAGCGAGCAACGAGTCTCGTGGAGAGATACTCTTTTGTTTCGCAGAATCCTCAAGGGGAGAACGGACGGATGGAATCTTTGGAAGAGATTTCACGAAGTTCTGAGAGCCGTTGGATTTCTCAGAGGTGCAAGGTAGTTACAGCACAGGCGTGGAGAGGATTCAAAGCTTAGAAGAGGCAGCATCATTGATCCAAGTCGGTCAGGGCCATTGGATTGTTCACGAGATCGCCTATCGAGACCTCGTGAGGAAGGTGTCCTAAGTTGGGTAAGGAGAGTCGCGAGATTGCGAGAACCGAGATATCGACTACTCCGAGGATAGGGTGGATCCACAGGAGTTGGCAAGTGGATAGGTGGCACCTCGCATATCGGGAGCTCCCAAGTGAAAGGATTGAAAAAATTGGTTTCAAAGGTCGCGAGGCGCGAGGGCTCGAAGTGGCAAGAAGGCTGGAAGTTGTCCATCGGAAGAGGACAGGTGGCGGATATCTAAGGATATCGCGAACTCGGGAGTTCACAGGGTGAACACCCCAGTGTTTGGTGTTAAAAGTCATGAGACGCGAGGTCACGAGGGAGCGAGGTCACGAGTCTCGGCACCTTGGACATCGAATGTTGACAGGGGAGTTATTCAACCTTGCGAGTAGTGAAGCCACGAGGGAGTGAGGTAGCGATAGCGCGGAAGTACCGAGAGAAGTGACGGGTGTGGACAGGTCAAGTCACACGTGCACATCGGAGTTTCGGTACCTCGGGTATCGGAGGTTGGAGAACCAAAAACTTGGTATCGCGAGTAGCGAAATCCCTCAGGGAGAAGTCAACAAGTTGACTAACCATCAGGTCTTGGGGATCTGAGGGTGTAGCGGTCGACAGTTGGACTCGCGAAATCGCGAGTTTCGATCCTCCGAGAAGTTAAGGAAGAGGATCGCGCAACGAAGAGAATCTGTGGGTAGGAAGATTCCCGATAGGGAATTAGGGGAACCTTTGAGTTCTTCAGGCCAAGAAGAGAGGAAGGTCCTGTGTGAGCGGACGTGCCCCTGGGTGGCACGTTTGCGTCAGAGTGGTATCAGATCCGGAATATGTTTTCTTTCTATAGCAGAGAAGGAATAAATTCGCCATGCCGCCAAGAAGGGAAAGACAGTCATCTGATCCAGAGGATAGGGAAGCACAGAGAAGAGGTAGGCCGACAGGAAATCCAGAAATAGAGAGACAGATGAGAGATCTCTGAGCAAGGCTCAAAGACATGGAGACGACACAAAGACGCGGAGTCGGTGCTGGAGATTTCAGTGATTCCGAAGTTGAAGAGGAAGTTGGACATGAAGAAGAGGTCACAGCAGAGGATGCATCAACTGAGTGGTTGATCAAAGCCATTTCTAGAATGGGTGCGAAAGCCAAGATGGACAGTCCAGTCTATGAAGGAAATCTGGATGTAGAGGAGCTGCTAGATTGGATTAGGGATCTTGACACTTACTTCGATTATGAGGACATCGAAGAGGATAAGAAGGTCAGAAATGTTGTCATGCGCTTGAAAGGACATGCAGCATTATGGTGGGACTCTCTTCAAGCAGATAGATGCTGCAAGGGTAAGCAAAAGATTAAAAGCTGGGATCGAATGATTGCAAAGATGAAGGCAAAGTTCATCCCAAGGGATTATCAAATCACTTTGTTCAGGAAAATGCAGAACCTGAGACATAAGCTGATGACAGTGAAGGAGTATACTGAAGAATTCTATCGACTGAACATCAGAGCAGGTCATCGGGAGAGCGATGATGAGAAAGTGGCTAGATATATGAATGGTATGAGATACAACATTCAGGATGAATTAACCATGCGAACCATCCGAACGGTGGAAGATGCTTACCAGATGGCTCTGAAAGCTGAAGAGAAGATGAGCCGAAAGAAAGGTCAGCGAGGGTGAGGCATAAGTCATCCCAGAGGCAAAGCGGTTGCCCAGGAGAAATTCCAGAAGCCCAGGGAGGACTGGAAAAAACCTTAGGGTAAGGTTGAAAGAGGTGGAACCTCGCAGAGGCAACCATATGTTGAGCCGAGAGGGCAACATAATGAGCAGAAGGGAGATTATGCTGACGCAAATACTTTTCCTCATACCAGAGGGAGAGGAAGAGGTCGAGGTGGAGTTATCACATGTTTCACATGTGGGAAGAATGGGCATAGGTCATTTGAGTGTCTAGAAAAGAAGAAGGACATCGGAGAAGCTCACATCACAGAAGTGCAGAGGCGAGATGTTGAGTCTGAAGATACAGAAGGCGGAAGATCGTTTGCGATGCATAAAGTCCTTTTTACATCTGAGAGGGAGGTGGAAAGTTTAGTTCAAAGGACCAAATTGTTCATAACAGCTTGCAAGACCAAGGATTGGGTGTGCAAGGTTATCGTGGATAGTGGTAGCACAGATAATCTCGTTTCAACCGAGATGGTGGAAAAGCTGGAGCTGGAGACCACTGATCACCCGAGTCCATACAAAGTGTCGTGGCTACAAAAGGGACATCAGGTGAGTGTCACCAAACAATGCTTGGTTGAATTTAAGATAGGGGAATATAATGATAAGATTTTGTGTGATGTTATTCCCATGGACGTATGTCATTTATTGCTGGGTAGACCATGGCAATATGACAGAAATGTGGTTCATGACGGGAGGATGAACACATATACCCTGGAGAGAAATGGGAGGACATACAAATTGCTTCCAATAAAGGATAAGGAGGTGAAGCCGGAAATAAACAACAAAATACTTCTCATGAGTGGGAAGGAGCTTCTTACTGAAGTAGAGAAGAAAGAAGATCCACAATTCTTTGTGGTCAGGAAGCCGAGAATTATTCTGACTAGCACAAGAGTGGATGATTTTCTAGTTGAGGTTCAGGAACTGCTGGAGGAGTTCACTGACATCATAGTGGACGAATTACCCCATTCGTTGCCACCGATGATGAGTGTGATTCATCACATAGACCTCATACCAGGAGCAAGTTTTCCGAATAAAGCTGCGTACAGGTTGACGCCGCAAGAGAATGAAGAGGTCAAGAAGCAGGTCCAGGAGTTGATGGACAAAGGATTGGTCAGAGAGAGCTTGAGTCCATGTGCCATTCCAACAGTGCTCAGTTCGAAGAAAGATGAAGGCTGGAGGATGTGTATCGAATCAAGAGCGATCAATAATATAACCATGAGGTACAAGTTCCCATTGCCGAGAATGGATGATCTGATGGATTGCCTAAGTGGGGAAAAGTTTTTTTCAAAGATAGATTTGAAGAGAGAATACCACCAGATTCGTATGAGAGAAGGCGATGAGTGGAAAACAACATTCAAGACGAACGAAGGTTTGTATGAATGGCTAGTCATGCCATTTGGTTTGATGAATGCACCAAGTACCTTTATGAGGTTGTTGAATGAAGTCATGCAGGAGTTCATCGGGAAGTTTGTCATTGTTTATTTCGATGACATACTGGTTTACAGTAAATCAAAGGCTGAACATTTGAAGCATTTAGCCATTGTGATGAGGAAGCTACAAAAGGAGAAGTTGTTGATCAACATGAAGAAGTGCTCATTTATGAAGACATAACTCATCTACTTGGGTTTTTTTATTTCGGCGAATGAGTTGAGAATGGATCCGGATAAGGTAAAAGTGATCAAGAATTGGGCATCACCGAGAAATATTTTTGAGGTGAGAAGTTTCCATGGTTTGGCTAGTTTCTACAGAAAGTTCATCAAGAATTTCAATGGAATTAGCACAACAATGATGGACATGGTGAAGAAGCGGCATAAATATTTTCACTGGACAGTTGAGGCTGAGAAGAGCTTCAATCTGTTCAAGCGAAAGATCACAGAGCAATCAGTGTTGGCGTTGCCATATTTTCAGAAGACATTTCAGGTGAAATGTGATGCCAGTGGGTATGCCATAGGAGCGGTCTTGAGTCAGGAAGACAGGCCAATTGCATATTTTTGCGAAAAGCTGGATGAGGCGAAGCTGAAATACTCCACGTATGATAAAGAATTTTATGCTATCATACAGGAACTAAAGAAGTGGAGGCATTACTTGATCCCGAAGGAATTTCTTTTGTACAGTGACAATCATGCATTACAGTTTGTGACTCAACAGGAGAAGTTGAATCAGAAACATGCTAAATGGGTAGAGTATATGCAGAATTTTACATTTGTGATCAAACACATTTCAGGTACTTCTAACAAAGTGGCTGATGCTTTGAGAAGGAAGTGTTTGTTGCTGCAGGAGTTCCGAGTCAAGACATTGGGTTTTGAAAATCTTAGGGACATGTACGCAGAAGATGCAGATTTTGCAGAAGCATATGAAGTAGCTGAGAATCCAGTTCTCAGAGATCGGAGTCCGTGGATAGATTATATGATCTAGGAAGGATTGTTGTTCAGAGGCTATCAGCTGTGTATTCCAAATTGCTCCATGAGGGAGAACTTGTTGAAAGAGAAGCACAGTGGTGGATTGGCAGGTCATTTTGGCCATGACAAAACATTTGCGAAGATGAGCGAATCATATTTTTGGCCGGGGATGTGCTCAGAGGTCAAGCGGTTTGTTGAAAAATGTCGTATTTGTCAGCATTCAAAAGGGAGAAAGCAGAATGCAGGTTTTTATCATCCATTTCCCATACCAGAGAGGCCATGGGAGGCGATTAGCATGGATTTTGTATTGGGGTTACCTAGGACACAAAGAGGTGTTGATTCAATCTTTGTGGTGGTTGACAGATTTTCTAAGATGGCACATTTCATCCCATGCCAGAAGACCAGCGATGCGACACACATCGCAAACTTGTTTTTCAAAGAGGTCATACGACTTCATGGATTGTCGAAAAGCATTGTTTCGGACAGGGACACGAAATTCAAAGGGCATTTTTGGAGGACGCTATGGAAGAAGCTAGGAACTAATTTTGCGTTTAGTTCTTCTTATCACCCTCAGACGGATGGACAGACAGAGGTGGTCAACAGATGTCTGGGAGACTTGTTGAGGAGCTTGGTCACAGAGCACCACATCGGTTGGGACAATGTGTTGCCACAGGCAGAGTTTGCGTACAACGACTCAGTGAACAGGAGTACAGTGAAAAGCCATTTCAGATTGTGTATGGGACACAACCGAAAGGATTTTCTAAACTCAGGGACTCAAAACCAACTGCTACTAGCAGTGCAAGTGGAGAAGAATTCACTGAGGCGATGCAGGAACTTCACAGTCAGGTGAAGCAGCGACTACAAAATTCAAATCAGGAGTACAAGCGCAGAGCGGATCAGCATCGAAGACAACTTCAGTTCGAAGTTGGTGATCTAGTTATGGCACACTTGAGGAAGGAAAGGTTCCCAAGGGGAACATACAACAAGCTGAAAATGAAGAAAATTGGGCCATGCAGAGTCCTGAAGAAATTCAGAGAGAATGCGTATGAAATTGAATTGTCGGATGGCATTGGGATATCTCCAACATTCAATGTCTCAGACTTATATCCATATAAGGCTGAGGAAGCAGGATCTGGAAGTGATGAAAATCCAGAAGTCCAGTGGATGAAACAATTACCAGCAGCAGAAAAGCCACAGATGGAGCGTATACTCGACAAGCGAGTGAGCAAAAAGACCAGGCGGAAGCAATACTATGAGTACCTGGTCAAATGGAAGAATCATCCAGAGGAAGATGCCAACTGGGAAATTGAAGCAATGATACAGAACCATGGGAAAACCGTGTAGGAGCTCATGGACAGGAGCCCATGAAAATTTTCAAGTGAGGGAGTATGATGCAGGAGCATCGCCCACGTCAAGCGAGCCAGCACGAAAGAAAAGGACAACTGGATAAGACAACAAATTTCTTTTTGAATTTCACTTTGGGAATTGTTGCACAAATCTTTAATGAAGCCATTTATGAAGGCACACTTGTATATTGTAATGGACCTTGAGCGGATAGCTCTCGTCCTTAGGTAGATAGACGAAATTCATTTTAGTTAATGTGGTAGGTAGATTTTAATTGTAGATTTAATAGCTTTAGAGTCCGAGAGGGAAAACGGTTATAGACACCCTCATTGTATCATTGTAACATATTGGAAAACAGGAGCAAGAAGAGAAGAGCATGCAGAGAATTGTATGAGGAACACCCATGTACAGATATTGAATTTATAGAAGAAAGCTTTGATTCAATCTCATGGTTTGTGTTGTTTTCTCTGTGTATTGATGTTATTCTTGTGAATGGTTGCTTCCTGTCATATATTTGCTTTTATATGTTGTGTATATGATTTCATGTTTCAAACTGAAGTCTGAAAGGGAGAGAGAATGAGGTTCAATTGTTTCTCTATCTGATCCAGGATATTCCTGCAAGGTGTGCAGTTGAATTCATCCGCAAGGAGTGCGTTGATGTAGGTTCGATAGTCTAACTTTTGTTCTCACTCACCCAGAAGTGGAAGTGGGTTGTTGAAGCCGTGCAAGGAGTGCGCAGGCTGAAGAAGAAGTCTCAGTTGTGAATTTGAGCAAAGGGAATCAAAGACTACTGCTGCAGGAGTTGCACAGAGTCGAAGGGATTCAACACTTGAGAGTTGTTAAACGATCGTTGCGAGGAGCGCGTGCAAGTCCCTCTGAAAGAATCATAGTGGGAAAGCTCAGGAGGTATAGAAACTTCATGATATCATTGAAGAAGAGCACCGGGAGGTTGTGTCGTGAAAATTGGCAGGCCAGATTTGCCAGTGCGTGCACAGAGATCTCTTTTTCCTAAGAGACGGTTGAAGTTGTGGAAAATATCAGGAGGAATAGACCTTTGAATTCACTGAAGGCTAAGTGCAGGGAAGTTTTCATTGGACGTCGGAGGAAGGCGTCGTAGGTTGGCGAGCGAGAAATGAGTCTCGTGGAGAGATACTCTTTTGTTTCGTAGAATCCTCAAGGGGAGAACGAACGGACAAAATATTTGGAAGAGATTTCACGAAGTTCCGAGAGCCGTTGGATTTCTCAGAGGTGCAAGGTAATTACAGTGCAGGCGTGGAGAGGATTCAAAGCTCATAAGAGTCAGCATCGTTGATCCAAGTCGGTCAGGGCCGTTGGATTGTTCATGAGATCGCCTATCGGGACCTCGTGAGGAAGGTATCCTAAGTTGGGTAAGGAGAGTCGCAATATTGCGAGAACCTAGATCTCGACTACTCCGAGGATAGGGTGGATCCACAGGAGTTGGCAAGTGGACAGGTGGCACCTCGCATGTCGGGAGCTCGCAAGTGAAAGGATTGAAAAAATTGGTGTCAAAGTTCATGAGGCGCGAGGGCTCGAAGTGGCGAGAAGGCTGGAAGTCGTCCATCGGAAGAGGACAGGTGGCGGAGATCTAAGGATCTCGTGAACTCGGGAGTTCAAAGGGTGACTACCCCAGTGTTTGGTTTTAAAAGTCGCGATACGCGAGGTCACGAGGGAGCGAGGTCGCGAGTCTCGGCACCTCGGACATCAGAAGTTGACGGGGGAGTTATTCAACCTCGCGAGTAGCGAAGTCACGAGGGAGCGAGGTAGTGATAGCATGGAAGTCCCAAGAGAAGTTACGGGTGTGGACAGGTCAAGTCACACGTGCACATCGGAGTTTCGGTACCTTGGGTATCGGAGGTTGGAGAACCAAAAACTTGGTATCGCGAGTAGCGAGGTAACAAGTAGTGAAATCCCTCAGGGAGAAGTCAGAAAGTTGACTGACCAACGGGTCTCGGGGATCCGAGGGTGTAGCGCTTGACTGTTGGACTCGCGAAGTCGCGAGTTCCGATCCTCCAAGAAGTTAAGGAAGAGGATCGCGCGACGAAGAGAATCTGTGGGTAGGAAGATTCTCGATAGGGAATTAGGGGAACCTTTGAGTTCTTCGGGCCGAGAAGAGAGGAAGGTCCTATGTGAGAGGACGTGCCCCTGGGTGGCATGTTTGCATCAATATCACAGAATTTTGGGTGCTATTTGTAGGACACAGAACAATAGAGACTCTATTTTCAGCCCGCCAGGTCGCGAACCCACGATCCAAAAAAGTGCCTTAGTATGGAATGAGGGATCCACATATGCTCTATAAAATTTCATGTCCATAATTTATATAGAGTCATCTCCGCAAGTCCACCTGTCAATTTGTATATCGCGGAAGTGTAGGTGCTATTTGTAGGACACAGAACAATAGATACTCAATTTTCAGCCCGCCAAGCCGTGAACCCACGATCAAAAAAATGCCCAAGTATGGAATGAGGGATTCACATATGTTCTATAAAATATCATGTCCATACTTTATAAAAGTACATGTTTACTATGTATTGCTCGTTTGTCAGAATACTTTTATATCACTCGGCCAACCAAATTATACAAACTTTCTCATCTAATTAAATTATGCAATATCAATATTTTAACAGTAATAATTTACCGCAGGTCCGCTTCTGAATTTTTTTATCATGGAATTGTGGGTGCTATTTGTAGAGCATAGAACAATAGAGGCCCAATTTTTTTGTCGCCAGCCCGAGAGCCCCCGATCCAAAAAACTAGCTAAATATGGAATTAAGACGGAATCGCTACGGGACAATAAAAGTGCAACTTTCAACCAACCAATCCGCAAGTCCTCCTGTCTATTTGTATATCGCGGAAGTGTGTGTGCTATTTGTAGGACACAAAACAATAGAGGCTCAATTTTCAGCCCACCAGGACGAGAAACCGCAATCAAGAGAGTGGCTAAGTATGGAATGAGGGATCCGTATATGTTCTATAAAATCTCATGTCCATACTTTATAAAAGTACATGTCTACTATGTATTGTTCGTTTGTTGCAAAAATTATAAATAACTTGCCCGACCAGATTGTACAAACTTTCTCATCTAATAAAATTCTGCAAGATCAATATGTAATATTAATAATTTAGTATTGAAAATAATGTTTTTAGATATGTTACATAGTTGATAGTGATTTCCATCCCTAAACAATGGCAATATTGAACCATCCAACCTTCGATTCTATCTGTCAATCTGTATATCGCAGAACTCTGAGTGCTATTTGGAGGACATGAAACAATGAAAGTGCAATGTTGAGCCATCTAGCCCACAGGTCCTCTTGTCAACTTACAAATTTCGCGACATACAAATTGATGACAGATATTTGTCAGTGAGATGCAATATGACCATCGACCCTTCATGTCTCTTGGGTATATCTTCTGCCATTTTTATTTTGTAACCTACCCAACTTCTTTCCATGCTTTGGTATTTTTTGGAATCAGTTTCGCCATCACCACTGCCTTCGTACTTCTTTCCAGATATGCAATAATTAATCTTTAATGCTAGTAGCCATCCTATAGGAACCATTAATATTGTCATTAATGTCAGGAAATCCGGAGAAGATTTGTCATTACTACGAATTAAACTAAGATTTGTGCACAAGTATGTTATCCTTTCCAAGTATTCATTTGAAAGGCAATGCATTTTTTTTTTGTGCGCGAACGGGTTGGTCCTTCTAAGAAATTTCTAATTCTTAATCTCTTTTCTCCGTCACCGCCACCTTCGCACTTTTTTCTAATTGTGGAATTAGTGAGTTGTGATGGTGACATCTCATTCTACATGAATGCTAGAAACTTTCATTGATCAGCGAAAGGCTCGAGGACATATTCCATTTATACGCATTAAACCATAATTTATGGAGGGTTATATTATCCCTCCCCGATTTTCATTTCAAACATCATCTCAAGCAAACAAAAATTATTAATAACTTCTGGAAGCATGTCTCTCCACACAAAGTAAACACATTGGGGCATAATGGCCAGAGGTTCCACTATTCCAGGGCATATTCTTACTATTCATCTCCCTCTTCCCAAGATCAAACAAGGATATGGTCCCTTGGTACATCGAGAGATATATTTCAAGCCAAAAAATTCCATGGAAACCCTGGCTACTTAGAGAAACTACCCACTTGCATTCATGGCTGTCGTAGAAGTTGATGCCATGAATTCCCAGCCGGAAGAAGATGATCTGATGGACGATGATACGACAATGGATGATGGCAATGCAGAGAATCTTCCCACTCCTATGCCCAAATTGAAATCAACCATAACGAACGGAACTTCCTGGATCGATGATGGCAGTGATGACAACACCAAAAGGAGTTTCAGAAAAGAAATTGACGGTGAACGCAACAACCACTTTGCAGTGCGAAAGTAGGAATTCAAGAGCTCCAAATTAGTCTGTTCTGGGCAGAAGAGTTTCACTATAAAGCAATGATATGTTGATTCTCCCAGATATTTATTTCAAGCCAAAAAATTATTGATTAACATCTTCGGGAATTAGGTCCAAAATTGTCGTTGTTGCAAGGCATTTTCCTACTAGTCATCTCCTTCTGCCCAGAATGGACTAATTTGGGCCTCTGGAATTGCACGTGCAATCTGTGCTACTAAATTTTTTTGGACTATACAGAGGTGGTTTCAGCTAAGGGATATTCCACTTGCCCTGCAACCATTTTTGTCTTCTTCCTCAGGGGAAGCTTGTGAAAAATATCAATTTCATCACAGGATGATTCACCGAGGATAAAACTGCAAAGATCTTGCATATTGCGGATACCATGCCTGTGTTTGTCGTAGATACCTTCAATGTTTTGGCCCAAAGAATTGGGTCCAATTTCTAAGGATAGGTGTACAATACTCGGTGTTTTTCTTATTTTTTTAAATGCATTTTCTATTAAAAGATATTTGCCTTCGAGTCTTCGTTGCTACCTCTTTTCTGGGTTTAACACATGTTCTAATTGGCATGGTTCGGTGCTCTCGTAATTCTTCTATATTGTGTTTACTTATCTTATCTTTTCTAAGATGGAACATCTAACAATTATATTCCAATATACTATGTGAATCCACCCGCTTTTTATGCAAAAAAAAAATGGATTACATAATTTCAAACCAACGTTCAATTATATTCGTAATGTACATAAAACATAGCAATACCAATGCACAATGTTGCAACAAAATAGTTATTCTTTTTTCTAGACATGCAATTATTAAGTTTTAATGCTAACAACTCATAATGCGAGAAGTTTAATACTTGAATTAATATGTTACACTCATGGAAGAGTGTATGAAGAATGCGATTACACTCACACGTTCCAATAAAATCTAATCTTCAACAAAGCATTTGCTGACAATTAGTAGAAAATGAAGTTTATTAGTTAAGTTAATATGTTACAGTCATGGAAGAATGTATCAAGAACATAGTTACACGCACACATTTCAATAAAATATAATCTTCAACAACACATTTGCTGACAATTAGTAGAACATCATTGTTTTGCAACAATGGGGCTTCTTTGAAACCAATTCGCGCTTACGAAAACTGCCTTCCACCTTTCTATTTTCCCACTCTTTTATTCCGTTTAGTTTCTCTTCCTGGTTACTTAATCATTTTTCTCCCAAAAATGCCTTGCTCCGCATCTTCGCAAATTCACGTGTTTCCAATGACTGCTTCCCCTTTCTTTAAATTGACCCTCTATTGTTCCTTGTCCTGCAACTGGCACCTAGATTTCCACGATATACAAATTGACAGATGGGCTTGCACGCTGGTCAGGTCAACATTTCTCAAAGCGTGGGAAATCTTGCGGGTTCACAATTGCACTCGTTCTCTTTTATCACGACATCGACCGAACGCTTCCCCATTCTATACCAATAAACTTCTACAACCGCGAATTCCCACTAGGTAGTCTCTACATTGGACTTTTGTTGTTCCATGGCCTGCAAATAGTACCGTCACTCCTGCAATATACAAATTTGCAACCGTTCTTATATCATACCCTCTTCCTTGGTGCACATTTTTGCACTGAAAACATCTGAGAAATACAATTTAAATGTGGGGTCCTCGCATATTTAGTGGAACTATTGTGACCCGATTTTGAAAAACATCTATCCACTTTCCATACTTCACCATTTGTTCAAATTTCTTTGGTGGATCGTTGGTTTGGCAGGTTGAAGAAATATTCAGTTCATAGTCGTTGTTTCCTGTGCCCTTTCCCCTTTCCAATTAGTAGCTGGCAATTATATATAATATCTTATTGCTACACATGCAATTAGCAATTTCCCTATTCCATACTTAGCCACTTTTCCGGAATTCCGCAAATATACAAACCGACCGCTGAACTACCCCATCGTGATCTCTTCTGTTTTACACATTTTGCACTCAAAAATTCTGAACAATCAGTTGTCCTGACTATCCCCGTAACCCTTTTTTGAATACCATCCGACCACTTTTCAGAGCTTGCCATTCTTTCCTTGATCTCTGTCGTCTCCGTCACCTTCGCACTTGCCTATAATAAAATAATATATATATATATATATATATATATATACATATCTTATTTCTAAATATGAAATTGTTGGCATTTAATTCTAATAGGTCATCATGCAGAAACCGTATAGATTGTCATTGATGGGAGAAAGGCTCGAGGACATCTCGTATTGATGTGCATTAAACCAAAATTTCTGGGGGGATTGTATTATCTTTTCCGAGTGTTCATTTCAAAATCATGAAATCTCGTTCACACGGCATGGCGTTCATACATTCACTAAACCTCTATTCCTTAATTTCTCTTCGCCATACCCGCCACCTTCGAATTTCTAAATATGCATTAAATAAAATTTACTGCTAACAGTTCATCATGCACCACCATTACAGATTGTCATTAATCAGTGAAAGGCTCGAGGAGCTTTCCCATTCATAAGCATTTAACCAAGATTTACCAAAAAGTTACATTATCGGCTCTAACTATTCATTTAAATCATCATCTACAACAAAGAAACCTTCTCATAAACCTATGGCATCATCTCGACAACAATTTTGTGGAGATACACTGAACATCTTTGGGCACGAGGACCAAAACTTCCACTGGTCCAGAGAATTTTCTTATTACTCAACTTCTGCTGCAGAGAACCAAGTAATTTGGACCTCCAGGATTGCTCATGCAATTTGTGTCCCTAAGGTTTTTGACTATAAGGACCTGGTCTCTTGGTGCGCCGATAAATTTATTGGAGAGAAAAGAATTATTCCACTGGAGGACCGCTCTTTTGTCTCTTTGTCACCTCAAGTCTTCTGCCAGATGCTGAAATTTTCGGAGCCAACATTGACGTTTAGAGGGGAATATTGAAAACAGTTCCTAGCAAAGCATAATAATGGATTGGACCTCTTGCCCATTTTTCTAGAAAACCCGAATCCATGTCCTGAAGATATTAAAATGATGCAGGTTAGTTCATTTAGAAATCCATTTCGTGAAATTTACAGGTTGTTTACAAGAATAACAGGACATGAGTCCACATCTACTGTTTCCCGCATGGCTCTTTATATTTTGTATTTCATAGTCAATGAAAAAACCATTTTTGATTGGGGCAGGTTAATTTCCTAGGAAATCTCTTCCCAATTGTCAAGCTACAAAAGTGAAAAGAAATTTTATATGTCATCCTATTTAGTTTTTGTAATAGCACATTCCTCTCGGTTTCTGCAACTGTCTCTGTCCAAGAATGTCAACTACGAGTTCCACCTAGTAACGTTCTGGTACCAGGCCTTGTGGAAGCAGAATGATTCCCACTGTTTTTATGAGGTTTTTAATGGCTTCCTGGATGTTTTCAAAGTTTTGTTGTTAGGAGAAGATGCTCCCCACATATCTGAGCAGGCAACTAGTTTTTTGGACAAGAAGGGGACACTCCAACATTTGGATAATTACACTGTCATAAGAATTTTTGGCTCCACGGAACAACCTGCTCTCCTTCCATGTCACATTATGGATAGAATGTTTTTTGCAGAAGTAGCACGTCAATACAACTACTGGTTCCATCTATTCCAAAGGAAGAAAAAACAATAGTTCATTCCTTTGCCTTGGAAAATAGGGGAGTTCATGTTGAAAAATGTCAACAAAATTGACGATTTCTAGCATCTCCAACTTGAGATATGCTGAAGACATAAGAGGATTCGACCCCTATGATATTTTTAGACAACATTTACAAACACTTGGCCTCGATTTTTTTTTTTGTAAATAAACACCTGCCCAAAAACAAATATAGTGGTGACAACGATCATGCCTCTGATGCCGAAGAGGTATAGACAGTGCAAAGCTGCACTAAATTGTACACGCAACAGGGGAAATGCCCCAGTGACAAAAGTTTTCAATCCTCAAATACCACTCCAAAAAGTACTACATATCGAAGCATCACTCCAAAGGCCCATCATAGCAACAAAGAAACCCAGAGTTCTTCAAACAGAGGAGGAGGTAACAATCCTCCTCACTCTAAAATTGATAGTTCTCACAAGCTTCCAGTAGAGAAGAAGAGAAAAAAAAATGTGGGGCAGGTGGAAGAGCCAAAAATTCAGAGTGAGAACATGGAACTTGACACTGATATGGATACCATGATCTGCTTCCTTGATCAACCCAGACATGCCATCCACCATAGCCATCCAATGGACATATCCGTTACCGAAAAAATTGACGAAGATGAATCCTTCATGTTCCAGAGCATTGTTTTTGATACCCGGAATAAAAAAATTAATAATTCAGAAAAAAAAAAAATGTTAAAAATAACAAAGGCAAATCTCGTTCAGAGGTTGACGTTGCCAACATGCGGCCGTCCCAAATCTATCAAATTCACACAACGACCGGAGAAGCACTTCATTATTCCATTGGAGGCATCAAGACCAAGAATGCTAGACTGAAGGACCGAATCAAGGAATTGGAAGACGCTTTCATTCCTATGGCATTGTGTGTCGATCCTTTGGAAATAGACATACCTGACACCCCTGCACCCAATGTAAAATAATCCTCCACCCTACTCATATCCTGTAAAGGATATGTAGAGAAAAATATCAAAAAAAGAGTGGAATTGATTACTGAGGCGTGGAAAATATCACAAACCATCACTTCCCTTAGAACTAGGGCACATAGCTTGCTCAAGCTTTTGCAGGCTGAATTAAAAGATGAAGAAAATTTCTTTTTAAAAACGGTCATCCCTTTTGGCAAGATTGTCAACAATATGACATAAACAAAAAGAAGAGAAGAAGATCTTCCATCAAAAAACCACATCAGCCAATTGAATGCATGTTGGAAAGAAAAAGTAAAGAACCTGCATCTCATTGTTCAGTCATGTGAACAAGCCATATTGAAGAAAGATATATTATTCACAAACCTGTCAAATATAGACTTAACCGGGAAAACCTACAACTTCCAAGACCCCCACTTAATCGAAAACTCCTTTCCCTTAACCATGAAAGAGTTCAATAAACAATTTTCTATGTTTAAGACCTTCTCTCTGTAAAAATTTTACAACATCCTTCAATTTGATCAAGCTCACGTCCACGACTGGCTAGTCAAATAAGCAATACAGAATGAGGAAATTCATCAGGCTATCTCTAATATTTCTATCGACTTATGGGAATCAGAAAATGATCTTTTCAACATAAAAATCTAGAATTAGATCAACATCGCCCCAATGAGAGGCTACATTGAAGAATGGCTCGAAAGGCAATTGAAACAAGCCACTAACAAAAGGCTTGCCAGCATTCCAACAGCCATGGAGGACATCCTTGAAACCGCAGTCGTCGATGACATCAATGAAACGACAGCCGGAAGAATATAGCCAAAGGGCTCATATGTACCCTCACTGTAAGTTTACTCATCACATCCTTCTTTGTTTATCAACCCATTTATTCTAGTTTCTTAAATACGGATGTATATCCAAACACTTTTACCTTTCCATTTATTTTCTTTTGCAGCTATTGCACTCTATCTTCTTTCCACAATCTTTTTTCATGTACATATTTCTCTAATGGTCCGTGGGAGCCCCAATCCTAGTCTACATGAAAAACGCATTGAAATTCTAATTTATATGTAACAGACTTAATTTTTTTTGTATATTTCAAAATTTCCAGTAGTATGTAACAAACTTTTATTTTTTGACAAATTTGAAATAAAAATGCATTTAAATTTTTATATGTTACAGACTCTATTCTTATCTTTCACCACTTTGTATGACAATTGCAATTAATTTTTAATATTTTATAGACTTTTATTCTTATCCTTCACTAGTCTATATGGCAAACACATTTACTATTTTATATGTTACAAACTTTTGTTTTTATATATATTTCAAAATAAATGGTGCTCAACAATGCAACCATCATTTACTTATACCCCATGTTCACAAATGCATTTAAATTTTTTATATTTCTTATCTCCTATTAATTTTATGTCATCATATATTTTTATCTTTCACCAGTCCATATGGAAAATGCATTTAAATTTCCAAATTTATTCTTGCACTGTAAACAATTTTTTTACTTTGTTATATACTTAAAAAAAAAAAGGTTTTCTATATACTTTCAAAAAATATTATTTACTTTTACACAACATTTCTATGATATACATTTTGCACCGAACACTTCGTTTCATTTACAATTCCACCTCATTTTCCATAATTTTCTTTCTAACCTTGTTGGCAGGGACTGCGCTTCCACACAACCTTGTTTTATATTGTTTTAATGTTTTGCATCTAGTTATTTGTATTTCTACTTTTACTAACTCATTAACTTTCTTTCTAAAGATAGAAGTAGTTATATATTTGGTCTTATGTTTACATTGTCATTTATTCTCTCCTATCTAGGAACTCTACAATATATTTGCACTTTGAATATAGAATAAAATCTCATTTGCATCTACATTTAGCATTGTAGGATTTAAAATGATCTTTCAAATCTAATAACAATTGTCAGGACAAAATTTATATGGGTTCCCTATTCCAAATATTGTGAGGTATAAACAGAACTTTTCACTAGGGAGAACCCCTGGTGTTGACACGAGGATTGTTTTCCCTATTAACATATCCAAGTCCCTACTTCATGGGGTCTTCACTTAGTCAACCTATGACATAACACCTAGTATATTAAAGAAAACCTCTAATTTCACTGCATATTGATAAATAGCTCCCAAAATCCTTTTGTTAACCCCCCTCCCAATACATATTTCGAGTAAAACTAACCCCTATTACTAGATATCCCTTATTTTTATCAAATAACCCTTTTAATACACCCCAATACCTATAAACCCACTCGTACCCTGCATCCTCCCGCCATAATACCTACAATATGTTGAATCTATTTTTCACAATTTAAAACTACCCTTTATGAATGAATGTGATAAGATATTGGTCAACAAGGTGAATCCCTTGTGCCCTATTTTTTCATACTAAAAGCATATTCTAACCTATGTGACCAATGTTACGCCAAACAATAAAATTATTCGCATTTCAAACATTTAGGCCAATAATTCTCTTTATTGGGCCTTTGTGTTGGTTTAGGGCCCTATGCATCTCCATTAAGCCCTAACAGTAATTATTTGAGCTTAATTTCCTGGATTTGCATAACCAAACCATAAATTCAGAGTCAAGACTCGTATATGATCCACCAATCATCAAAATAATTCCCATATCTCACTTGTAAGACAATTTTTAATTTTTAGGACCTTTGTGATGATTTAAGACTACGTGCATGGCTTGTGAGTCCTAAAAGTAAATGTTAGGGACTAATTCATTATGATTTATCCTTTAACCATGCTTTAATTAACGAGACTCATTCATAATTTGAAAACAGTTAGAATTATGTCCATCTACCACAAAACACTAAATATTACCTTTATATGATCTCTATCATGATTCATATCCCTATGCATGGCCCATGGATATTATATTTGTATCCTAATAACATTACAAACATTATCTCTACAAGGGTTTTATGGTGGTTTGAGGCCCTCTGTAGGGACCACGAGGCCTAAAAGAAATGTTATGGATATATATATCCCTAGTTTTCATCTTAGAACAAGAGATTGGGATATGAAACCCATCCATGTTTTGCCAGTTGTTGAGATCGTACCCATATCCCACTCATAGGACAATGATTCTCTCTATTTGGTCTATGTCATGGTACTGGCACCATACATTGCTATGAGACTTAGAAAACTTATTAGGGATGATGTCTTTGGTTTATCAAATACAAACTATGAAAAATTGGCCCATATCAATTAATAGATTAAACATTCCCCATATTAAGATTTAGATTTTTTTTTTTTATAGTTTGCATTTCAATTCATAGTTTATGAGTCCTAGAAGTGACTATGATAACCTAAGTGTTTGGTTATTTGGCACTGAAGTAGTAATTTTTGGTCTCACACCATGCAACCATTCATGAAATATAACTATCAAGAATTAATTTTCTTATATTCTTCATATTGCATGCATGTTTTTGGCCTATAAAAAAAGAACAACAAAGTTACCGACTTAACGAGAACTATGACCTCAAAACGAGAGTTATATCCCTTAAAACCCATGTTTTTGCATAAAAAACATGAAAATCAACCCCCAAATCAAAAAGTGGTGCTACCGGTAGCACCATTTTTTCTAACGCGGTTAAAATTACAACATATTTGAAGCATGGACTTCAAAACTCATATAGTTGCTCAAAAAAACATTAAAATCAACACCTGAATCAAAAAGTGATGCTACATTAAAATTTTATCTCTTTACGACCTAATTGAAATTGTGGCATTAATAACAGATCCCTATGCAAATAAACAACCCAAAATTGGACCCCAAATGGTCACTTAAAAATTTATTTACAATTTTTTTTTCTTAATTTAGATTAAAAAAATAGAAAGGACAAAATCTTCGCCAATATTTTTTTTTTTAAATGAAGGAAAAAACACATTAATTTTTTTTATTTAAAACTCAAATTAAAAAAAAAAAAAAA
>SNQJ01S0028457.1:0-10768 GCA_010110895.2 Picea sitchensis | reverse complement strand
ATCCCCTTTATTTATTATCTTATCTTATATTTAATGTCCTATCCCTTCCCAAATATGTAAGCTTTAATTTAACAATATAATTTATTAACCCCCTTTAATTCTTTACTTAATTAATTAATGAGTTAATTAATAGTTAATTAATCCTTGACAATCATGAACAAGTAATTAATAATAATTAAGTAGTTAAAGTTATTTAATAAATAATTATTGTTTAGCTAACTTTTAGGACAGTTAGATTATTAAATTAATTATAATTAATAATCCTATACATCTATTTAAGCAGGGTCATTACATCGATGTAAGCTCACTTTAGATTTATGGGACTAGATCGGTAGTTGTGATCTCCTTTAGCACTGATGGTCAATATGCGCCTTTGCATTTCGTGACTTGGGCCTACAACCCCCTCTATGCTCCATATTCTTGAAACCCGAATTCCCAATATAAGATCGCATCAGATCTATGGGACCAGATTGACAGTTGTGATCGCCTTTAGCACCGACGGTCCAGATCCACCTTCACATTTCACGATTTCGCGGCTTGGGCATACAACCCTCTCTATTCTCCAAATTCCCGAAACCCAAATTCCATATGTATGCTCGCGTCAGATCTATGGGACCAGATCAATGGTTGTGATCTCCTTTAGCACCGATGGTCCAAATCCACCTTTGCATTTCGTGATTTCATGACTTGGGCAGACAACCCCCTCCATGCTCCAAACTCTCGAAACATGAGTACCCGATATTCTCTCGCATCAGGTCAATGGGACCATAACAACAATCCACATCACTTCAAGATTCAACGATCCAGATCCTCTCACTCTTGTCATGACTTCGCAAATTTGGGAAGCAACAGCCTCCATGCTTCTAACTCCCGATTGTCGAAATTCCTGAATCAACTGCCAACTTGTGCTTTTATACATTCACTTCTGAGATTCTGATCATTTCTAACTTTGAGGAGAAACTAATTTGACGAAGGTGGAGCCCCGTCCATAATAGGGCCATCCATTTGAGAAATCTCCTTACATTGGAGACAAAGGGGAGAGGATCGGGACTGCCTGGAATCATGGAGGATGATCTGTTGCATAGAATCAACCCCTGCATTGGACAATCTGCTGCAACTTTGTTTGCACTTCTCTGAATGTGTGAAGGGGTTAGAGTAAGAGAGGGTCTAAGAAGAGCCTGGAAGCTGTAAAGAGGACTAAGGAGGTGCCAGTTGGGTGTGATTTTCCCTGGATCTCAGCCATTTAGAATTTTTATTTCCAGGTCTATTATGATTTTGGAGTCTCCTTCAATGATCAAGAAGGTGAGGTTTTGATCTAGTGCTAATTGCTATCCTTTGATAAGACCCCAAATCTCTGCAGAATTGTTGGTATCATATCCGATATTTTCAGCGATGAGGCTTTGAATTTGGCCAATGTTTTTTCTTATGAGCGCACCACCATAGCCGAAGTGTCATGGATTTCCTTTTGATGCACCATCAAATTTGACCTTGTAGAAGTCTTGCCGGGGGGGGAGCCACTTNTGCTATGGAGGGGTAAAAAGTGATAAAGAGAATCCCCAGGCGTTGAGGAGCGAGATCTCACCTGGGTCATTTGGGAAGTCATCCTTGGTCCATGAATGCAGCTAAAGAGTTTCCTGGAGATGAAAAAGGATTGTGTTCCAGAGAAGGGATGGAGGAGAAGGATGGGAGTGAAAGATTCTTTTGTTTCTATCTTTCCATAGTTTCCAAAATATGAAGCTTGGTAAGAGTTTCCAGGTTCTATTCAGGATAGGAATGTTGAAGGGACAAGGGCCCCAATCCCTGATGGTGCTTATGATGTTGTTTTTAACTCGTCTGGTTTTTCTAAATAACTGAGTGGCTTGGTTTCAGATGTTCTCACTGAGTGGACAATTATCTAGGAGGTGCTCCATGGTTTCCGCATGGAGATGGTAGAGTTGGAAGATCGAGGGGTCGATGAAGCCTCGTTTTTGAAGATTGTCCCAGGTCAAGATCTTGTTTTGAAGTAGAAGCCAGAGGAAAGTAGATATTTTGGGCTAGAGTTTTGATTTCCATATTGTTGTCTAGATGCTATCTTTCTAAAGGTTATGGAGTTTCTCCTCAAGAGTGTATCCCTCTTTGAGAGTGAAGCTTCCATGAGGGGTGTATCCCCATCTGAGAATGTCTTGGTCTGTGATTTTTTGGATTCTCCTTTGGGTTGTAGTTTGTTTCCAGTGTTGCAGGTCACGGTCCATTACCACTTGGAGTTCCCTATGAATAGATTTCTAGCTTCACCAGGGAGAGCTGCTAGGGGTATCTGTCCACAAGTCTGCCACTTTGAGAGTGGACAGATCTTGAATGTGATTTTCATAGGATTGCAGATTTTCATCCAGTTATAGGGGTGGTAGTTGCTTCCAGGAGTGCATCCATAATAGGGCATTATGACCATTGCGAACTTCCCCTAAGGCATCTTCCTGTATGAGTGGTTAGTTTTTCCAGACCGCATTCCATATGTTGGAGCCTTGGATTTGCCCTTGCATTCTTATGAGTTGATTTTGATGTGTGTTTGGGGTGTATTTTCATTTCTAGATTTTTGCCCAAATCTCTGATGGTGTTTTGAGCCATATCCACCAAATTCTTTCTCCCATGGTGTTGTTTAATTTTCCAGGGTCCTAAAGGCCCAGACCACCTGAGGATTTGGGCTTGCGGACCTTGTCCTAGCTTAAAAGGACCCATTGTTTGTTCGGGTTGTGGCCATGCCATAGAATTTTTTTTTTCAAATTCCTTATTTTATTTATGACTGAATGGGGGGCAGCTAGGGCTAAGAAGAGGTAAGTTGGGATGCCTTGGAGGATTGAATTTAAGAGAACCAATCTGGCTGGAAGGTTGAGGGAGAGAAAGGTTCAGTTGCTGAGACAGTTGGTGAAGGAAAGTAGGAGAGAGTCCCAGGAGATGTTTTTGGTTGTCGAGTCAGAGAGAGGGAGTCCTAGGTAGCGAGAGGGTAGAGTGAAAATAGGGGTATTCAAAAGTTGAGAAAGGTGTTGTTGGATTGCTGTCGTAGTATTAAAAAAGAAGAGTTGTGATTTGGCCAGATTGAAGGTGGTGTCGGAGGCTTCGCTGAATTCGGAGAGGATGGAACTTATTTTGGTTTCTTTTTGCATGGTGGAGGTGTTCATTAGCAGTGTGTCATTGACAAATTGGTTTTGGGAGGCTGCCAGCTGTAATCCATGAAGGGGGAGGCCGTGGAGGGATCCATTTTGAATTGAGGCCTTGATATAGCAACCTATACCTTCAACCATTATGACAAAAAGGAAAGGGGAGAGAGGGTCACCTTGCCTTATTCCTCTTGAGGGGGAGAAGGGTTGGGAGGGGACACCATTGATGAGGATCGAGAAAAAGGTTGAGGAAATGAGGTTCATTATCCAGGAGATCCAATCCTTGTTGAAACCAAAATCCAATAGGAGAGCTTTCATGTATTTCCATCTTAATTTGTCCAAAGCTTTTGAAAGGTCAAGTTTTAGTATCATACCTGGAGTGCGAGTAATTTGGAGCAAGTGAATGATTTCATTGAAAAGAATGATGCTGCCCATGATTTCCCTTCCTTCAACATATCTTGATTGCTCCTTGGAGATGATGAAGGGGAGAATTGATTTAAGTCTCAGAGCTATGACCTTGGAGATGATTTTGTAGATCACATTGCAAAGAGATATGGGTCTGAAGTTCTTTGGATTTGTGACCCTTTATTATTTGGGAATAAGAGTTAGGAAAGTGGAATTTAGTGCTGGAAGAACTTTTCCTGAGCTGCAAGATTCCTCCACCAACTGCCAGACTTCCTCCATTAACATAGGCCAACAATAGTGGAAGAATTCTGTTGTGAAGCCATCTGTACCTAGAGATTTGCCTGTGGGTAGCCCTTGAATAGCCTGATCCACTTCATCTTGCATTATCGGTGTCATGAGAGCCTCATTCTGTTCTTGGGTGATTATAGTTGGGATATTTTGGGTCACCCGCTCTATTGCTAAGGTGCGGTCCACATTAGGTTTTGAGAGAAGATCCTTGTAGAAATATGTTAGTTCATGCATTATTTCCTGATGCATTAACAGGGTGTTTCCTTGTGGGTCATCCAGATTTGTGATACGATTGGTGAGGCATATGTAGATCATGGAGCGGTGGAAGAATTTGGTGTTTTTCTCTCCCTCATTGAGCCATTGAACCCAATATGTTTGTCTTCATAGGATCTCTTCCTGCTTGTGTCTTTCTTTTAGTTTCCTTTTGAGTTCATTCTCCTCCCGTTGTTGAGTGATTGTATATCCTTATTGAATGATTTGTCCCTGAAGGTTCTCTAGTTTTTGTTCCAACATTTTCCTTTCCTGGAAAATGTTCCCAAAGACCTCTTTGTTCCATTTGCATACCTGTTGTTTGAAATATTTGGGTTTTTGCTGGAAGTAATACATTTTAGTGCCTTTCTGAGTTTCCGCACTCCTCCACCAGTGACGAGCTAGCTTCTGGAAGTCTGGAAGGGAAAGCCAAAATTTCTCAAATCTTAAGGGTTTAAGCTTAAGGGTAGCAATAGTGTCAAACCAAAGTTGAACCAACCAGTGGTCCGATCTTTCCTTCTGGAGGATGTTGGACTCTGCTATGTGGCCTTCCAGAAGGATATTTTTCGAGATGAGGAAGCAATCAAGCCTGCATGCTATTTGTTGGTGACCTGATATTTTTTTGGTCCAGGTGTAGGTATCGTTACCATTCTCAATATCTACCAATATGAGGTTTTCAATGAGTTCCTGGAATTTTGCGCTATCCTGCTCCAGGCGTCCCCCCCCCCTCGTTTCTCCTCCAGTGTGAGGATCATGTTGAAGTCGCCCCCTATTATCCATCGCTTTCCTTCTGCTAAAGAACCTAGGTAAGCTAGACTCTGAAGAAAGAGGTCTTTGTCTTGGTTGTTCTGCAGTCCATAGGCATTTGTGATCATTCCCTCCTTGTCTGAGCCAATGGCTCTATAGTGCATTGTGATGGTGCATGGGGTGGAGAGGCCTTGATCAAGGATGACTGTAGCAAGATTCCATAGGATGTCCAGGCCTACTAAAGCCCCTTTGGAGTCCATTTGATAGGATTCACAGTTGCACCAACATCTTTTGATGATATCTTTTGCATTTTTCCCTGCACATTTTTTCTCTTGAATCAGGAATACATCAGGGTCTTCCATTTTGATGCAGTTTCGAAGAATCCTTTGTTTCTATATTCCATTTAGGCCTATGATATTCTAGGTGAGGATCTTCATAATTAAAAATTTGGTGGGTGGGAAAAGGAGCTCTTTGAGAGCCTACAGATCTATCTCGAGTTGATCATGTAATTTCTCACCTCCCTTATTAGCCGATGAGCCAATTTTCTGCTCCTTCATTTGTTGTCTTTTGATTGTTTTCTTGGATCTAGGTTTGGGTCTGTGTTGATCCCCAACCTAGATGTAGCTCCTGTTGATGAGTACAAAAATACTTTGTGAACTTTCCTGAGTTGGTCCTTTGGTAAGGTTTGGAGATCCTTCTTGTTGAGTGCTTCCTCTAACCTATCTAGGCCGATTTCTGCTAGATCCTGCTCATCTATTTCCATGGTTGTATCTTCCTCTCTTCCTGGTGCTTTCCTTGAAGCTGGGTAAGTTTGTGGATCTTCTTGGTTTGCTGGGGTTTCATATTCTTGTACCAGTTGGTCTTCCTTGTGCTTGTTGGGTTATTTTCTCGCGGTCTTGTGGGGGTTTTCCACCTATTTTGACTCTGGGAAGCAGTTAAGGGCTTCAAATGAGTTATTATTTGGGTTCTTTCTTCCATTATTGGTTGCGGGATTCTTCTGTGCTTGTCTTCTTTGGATTTGAACTTGAGTGAATCCTTCCTTTGGTTTTTCTTCAGCTTCCCTCTTGGGGTGGGCGTTGAGAGGGAAGTCTCTGAAAAGGTGTCCATGTTCATGGCATTTTAGACATATGAAAGGGATGTGTTCATAGTCTATGGTTTGGGCCCATTCCTCATATTGGTATTCTAAAGTAACTGTGCCTGGCAGAGCTTTGGAGATGTTCATGTAGACACATATCCTAGCATAAGAGGTGTATTTTCTTTGCTTAGTAGCTTCGGAATATTTGACATATTTACCAAGGGTATTGTCTATGCCCAGTAAAATTTCATATAACCAAAACTCTTGGGCTAGGGAGTAGAGGGGAATCCATACCGGTGCATATGAAAAGTTTTCCTTTTCTGGGAAGAAGCGTAGGTAGAGGCCAACCGAATTGTAGAAGTATGGTCCCCCTTTAAAGATCTGATCCTTGTCCTCCAGGTTGTAGAATATTACTATAAATAAACCTTTGGAGCTTAGATGAAGCTCATAGTCTCCCTTGGGGTTCCACCATGCCTTTATCCAACGAGCTAGGTCCTTTTCTAAGGGCCAGAGACCTAGAAATTTTCCTATGAGGGCATGGTCTTGCATGAACTGCATATGCTCCCCTATCCTTGTGGTTTTGATGACATACCTAGGCGCAATCAGGGCTTGAGGGATACATTTGTTGGGTATCCACACCCGAGTTTCTTTTACATGCGAGGACTCTGCATCCGTGTTTGATTCCTTTCTTATATCCATTTCTTCCTGCATATATTGATCTCGTAAGTGCAATGGCGGCTTAAAGGAAGGTCAAAACGCTCACGAGTTCTTCGGATCATTGGTGGCGATGTTTCAATAGGAGGGGGCCTTCGCCCCCTCGACAATGCCCATACTTTTGAGTCGGTCAGTGCTGCATGGCTGAGGCAATCAACGCGTTCCTGAGGAGTCAGAGAAGGTCAGGGCAGGTGGGATTCGGGAGCATGGAGAAACCCTAAAGTTGTAGAGGTACTTGTGTTCACTCCTTCTATCAATTCTACTATACATTCATGAGTAATGTTAAAAAGGGATCTGGAGCCTCATTATATTCATTATGCTCAGACAAATGCACATAGCAGCCACATCTCTTCTTAGAGATAGCTACCACCATTTGGGCAAGTTATTTTCAGTTCCACAGTTTTATAGTTTCAGCCCATTTTCTTTATTCAATAGAAGTTATTGTTCACTGGATATCTGTTGTTGTTATCCATATCTCTATGTTATTGTATTCAATCTATTATTGATTTCATTTTTCTCATAAATTCGGATCAGTGGTATCAGAGCAGTCTGCTCTTCATATGTTTTTCTTTATGCATGTCCCTGACAAGATCTAGGTACAAGAAGTTGGGACTCAAACCAGTTGATCCATTGCAAGATCGATCACACCGAGCCTGACAAAAACTCATGGGGGATGAGAATAAAGGTGATGGGGAAGGAGATCCTTTTAAATTGTTGCTCGAGGAATCCCTTGCACGATAAAGGAAAAAAATGATGGACAATTAAACACAGACCCTTCAATGACTTCCCACAGGAGACACATAATCATCAAGCAACCACACAACCCCCTTCAAGGTAGAAGTAAATTTTGATATTCCATTATTTGAAGAACTCATAGATGCAGAATGTGAAGATAAATGGTTGAATCTACTTGAAGGGTATTTTTCGGTCCATAGTTTTTCCGATAGGTAAAAGATTACTTTTGCACTCCTCAAGGTCATCCCCCATGTTAAATATTTGTGGGATACTTACTCTGAGAAAAGGGCCATAGAGGAATCTGTGATATTTGTGGTTGGCACCACATGGGATTCTTTCAGGGATGTCATTAAAGAGAAATAGTAACATGTTGGAAGCTACACAGACCAATACACAAGATGGACCACACTGCGTCATGAAAGGGACCAAATAGTACCTGATTTCATCAATATTTTCCATACCCTGCACACCAAATTGGATATCAAATACTTTGAATGACTTCTAGTGCTAAAATACCATGGTTGTATGTATAGATACATTTAAACATAAATGGATTTCCTGGACATCGCATCATTAGGTGCATCTTATAGATATGCTATCAAGATCGAGCAGAAGAGGAGAGAGTTTGGATCTGCAAACTACTCACAACCCAAGCAGGGAAAAGGCGGCCCCAACCCAAAAAACAAGGGAAAAGGAAAATATGGCCACTCTTAGGACAATCAGTCCAAGTCATAACCCAAGAAGGGTAATGAGAATTCAAATAAGGACATGGGAAAGTGGTGTGAATACCAAAAAATCCCTTGGCACAACACTAAAGAATGTCGCTCCAAGTAGTCACTAGTGGTCGAGCTAAAATATTTTGATTAAGAGGAAAATTCTAACTCCGAATAAAATCTATAAAGAGGGAAGCGAATTATTGATGTCGAACCTAGTGCCACTGTCGCTACCACCAAATTCCAGCCAAGTGAACCAGAAAAACTAGAGGAAGAGGAACACCTATTTCACTTACATATGTGGGTAAAAATGGCTCCACTTTATTTCATTTATGACACTGCACCTGCATCCCTACACCATTGGTTGGCTTTGCCAAGGAAGAGATCTTCGCGTCTGCCAACAATTTTGTCTTCCCTACAACATCAAGCCCTTCAAATACAAGGTATTGTGTGATATTTATCCCCTTGAAGTTTGTGATGTTCTTTTAGGTTAGCCATATTTCTGGAAGCAACATGTTATGTATGAGTCTAGACCCCACAATGTTATTATTACTTTGGGTATACAATTGTACAGGATACCAAAGGTAGCATCGCCTACCATTCTTTCTTTAATCTCTGCTAAGCAATGCAGTAAGGTCATTTCACATATTGGGAAGTTCGTCGTCTTTGTGATATGTGCTTGTAATGAGAAGAAGGTCATCGCCACATCCGTGACCTCTACACAAATCCTCTCTTTGTAGAAGAAGCAAGTGGACAAGATCGTGGAATAGTACAAAGACATCTTCTCCTCACCCACCAGGGTACTGACCCACTGCGAAGTCAAGCATCCGATTGATATAACCCTCGATACATATCTTCCTAATGGACCAATGAATCATTGCCTGCTGATGGAAAATAATGAAATCAAGCATCAGATCCAAGAGCTACTTCAAAAGGGGCACATCCGACCTAGCTCCTCCCCTTGCGGAAGCCCAATTGTACTAGTGTAGAAGAAAGATGGGACCTCATGGCTCTGCATTAATTACAGAGTATTAAACAAAATCACAGTCAAGAATCGATACCTAATTCCCCGAATTGATGACCTTCATGAACAAATCAAGGGGGAAACTTTCTGTAGCAAGATTGACCTAAAGTTTAGCTACCACCTAATTCTCATCGAACCGACTGATGTATGAAAGACAACTTTCAAATCTAAAGAAGGTATCCTCGAATTCGTGGTCATGCCCTTTGGCTTAACAAATGCACCAACAACTTTCATGAAGTTGATGGATGATGTATTGAGACTCTTCACCAACAAAAAAGTTACCAACTTAATGAGAACCGTGACCTCAAAACGAGAACTCTAGCCCTTACAACCCATATTTTTGCATAAAAAAAATGAAAATCAACCCCCAAATCAAAAAGTGGTGCTACCGGTAGCACCATTTTTCTATCATGGGTTAAAATTACAACTTTTTTCAAGCATGGCCTTAAAAAGTTGTATAGATGATCATAAAAACCTTAAAATCAACACCTAAATCAAAAAGCGACACTACCTAAAATATATATATTTTTTTCTAAACATTAAAATTATAGATATTTATGACCTAATCGAAATTTTGGCCTTGACAATAAACAAGAATGATTTAAGGATGGAAATTTATTTTAAAATGTAGAAACCTTGGAAAATCTTACTAATTCTTCATATTCCAACTATAAAATGTTTGGCGATATTTTTGTAAAAATATTCAAATTTCTAAGGATTTTTTATAGTTTGTTTTTAAAAGTTTGGTGATTTTTAAGGTAAAATAATTTTATCCTTTAGAATTTGGGCGAATAATTTTTTGAATAGTGAATATCTTTTTGGAAAAAACCATGGAAAATTAGCCCATGAGAGAAATTTAGCTCCTAAAATCATCCGTGACAACAAATCCCTGTGTAAATAAACAACTCAAAATTGGACCAAAAATGGTCACTTGAAAATTTATTTACAATTTCTTCTTTTTAAAAAAAATTACATTAAAAAATAGATAAACAGAAAAGAAAAAGTCTTCATAATTATTATTATTTTTTAAATCAAGAAAATAGCACATTTANGTTTAGATATGAACTTGCACAAAATGAACCTTGTCAACATAAAAAAACCTAAATTTGGGATTACAACAATGAGAATTATGATTTTTTTCATTCAATTTATAGCGTTATCAAATCGTCATTCTCTTATCCAAAATGATCATTCCGCTTTTCCCGATCCAATGCATCTTCATCATTTTTTTCTTCTTGTTGTGTCGAGAGGCGCATTCTACAACCCAATATTAGGTCGATGTGTGATTTCGTGCCTAAATTCAACGTGGAACTGACACATGCCACTCTTAAATAATAATAATAAAAATTAAGTGAATGAAAATTGTATATGTCGGCTCTAACATTTTGCGAAATAAAACACACACACACAGATATTCAAATTATATTAAACTAACCTAATTAAACCAAGATAAAGGAAGATTAAAATGGCTGCTTCACCTCGTGCTCCATTTTATCTCACTTCAAGCTCCACTATCTCCACCTGCGGCTCCATCTTCGGCTCCCTTATCTCCATTTCAGACTCCATCATCTCTAGGTATTTATCATATGCTAAATTATCACAAAAATCTACTCTGTAACTTTTTTTATCATATGCTAAATTATAACAATTTTATATATTTCCACGTGATCGTTCTTCACAACAACAG
>SNQJ01S0028456.1:78597-95580 GCA_010110895.2 Picea sitchensis | reverse complement strand
CTAAGATTAAACTGTTTAGCCAAATTCATTCACTACCCTATCAACATCAAATTTAAAAAGAACTTGGCCATGCTTGAAAGGTATGGACCAAGTTACCATTATTGCATGGGGCTTTTATTTCAATTCTTTTATGCCCTCTTTTTTTCTTTTCTTTTTCTTTTTTCTTTTCTTTATTTTTTCTTTTTATTTTTTCTTTTCTTTCTTTTTTCGTTTCTTTTTCTTTTCTTTTTCCTTTTTCTTTTCTTTCTTTTTTTCTTTTCAAATTATTTGCAGAATGAAAAATCTTTTGTCAACAAAAACACTAGAGGCAGATAATATCCCATTCACTAGTTGATTCCTATAACTTATAGGGTGATAACACCACCCATATTAGAAAATCTAAAGGAGTCTCACCTCCCACATGAAGGACCACCAGAAGCATGGCCAAGAAGACAACAGTTCTACCTATGCCTTCTCTTCAAGGAGAACCCATTGATATCTTGAATTCCCCAGAAAAAGGAAGTGGCTATGGAAATACGATTAGTGAGATAGAGGGGTTGGTAACAAAAACATTGAGGGTTCTGAGAAAGGAAAAGGAAGCCTGAGAGGAGGTGACTAAGCAAGCAACCACATCTAGTTCAGAAAAATCTATGAGCAAACAGTAATTGATAGTAAAGATTGGGAAGATGAAACAAGAAGTTTCAGAGTACCAGGTATTGGATAGGCACATCAAGGCAGAGAATGCACAATTAAAAGAACAGAATGTAGAGGTTTTCTGCTGGACTCAACAAAGTCTTACAATTAATCCAATACAATAGAGTAATTAAGAAGGAACCGAGGAGCAAAGCTTCTGGTCTTAACATCCTACAACCAGAGAAATGACGAAGAATGGTTCAATTTTGCAGAAAGTTTTTGAGTACCAGTTTTGATGTTGTTGCATGAGGACATGCAATGACTTCAGCATGGGGGAAATGTTGAGTCTCCATTTTGACACTTCTAATTCCCTATATTACCCTATATTTGAGCCTATTTTGCCTATGCTATGAGTATATACTTGATTGTTTCCTACATAAATACACTTGATGACCTTGTTCATGTACATAAAGAGGTAACTTATGATTAAGGCATGATTTGTTTAGTTTTATTGAGTTAATTCGATTAAATGTTTGATTTTGTATGATCCTAATCGTTTGAATCCTAAGCAGTTTTGATCTGGTACCAAGTCTATTCCAGTACCCAAAGCTCCACCTATTCCAGTACTATCCGCTCAACGTTATTATAATACTTGTACAGCATGGCATCTGTTACTAGCACAACTCAACATCCATTCTACTACCTGCACACTCTATTCCATTCCAGTACCAAGTCTTCTACCCATTCTGGTACTGCCCATGCGCCTAATCCGGTACTCAGATTTGAGATTGTGTGTATTCTGGTACCAAACCCATGTTTCCAGAATTCACCTGTTGAACGAGTATGTTGATGGAGATTCCAAGAAGTCAATTGGATCAAAGTCTCTAAATCATTTTTCAATATCACGATAGACTTCATCACTCATGGACTTCGTGTCATGAGGATGAAGTCCATCCCTAGAGATTCGATGTGAAATACCAATTGTAATATTTTAAAAACTATTTGATACTTATCCTTAGATCTTGATAGTATCAACTCACCTTCTTTATAAGGGATGTTGTATAGGCAATATAATAGGATGTATGTAATGAAGCAAGTAGTAAGAACTAGATGATACACATTGTTTTTTATGTACGAGATGATGAACTGTTGATTCAATTTACCAGTTGAAGAAATACAAATGATTTGTTGTGCAATTCCTGAGTATGATTAGAACGTTTTAGTCTGTTATCTTTTTAGAGGTACCTTTCTGGTTCGGTAAGGGCCCACCACCCCAACCAAGCTAAACATCCCTGTATATTATTTGTGTGATTGTGTGAGTATTTAACAATGGTGTGTTGTAAATGATTTCAAATACATTTTAAAAGTTCAACATAAAATCAATTGTTTCTAAATTGGTGTGAGTAATCGGATACTAGACCAAATAGATAGTTTATTTTTCTAATATTGTAGGTCGACATTTAATTGTTTGATGGGTGGGATTGTTAAGAAAATGTTATTTTTTGTTTGTGATTGTAGTGCTCTCAGTAGGTACAAGAACCAGAGGACTTTATCTCTTATTTTCATGTTCCATAATGAAGTCTCTCAGTCATGTTGATTGTTCCTTGTACTAAAGGAGGCTTGCTTGAATATAACAGAGTTAGAGTTGATTTATGTTTCAAGAGTGACTGGAGTTGATTGTTAATCATTGTTTTTTATTGCTATAGGAAACAAGATCTTAAGTTCATCTCTCTAATTCATAATCATGGAATGAACAGACTTGTCACCTAAGAAAGGACCTTTTGATTGATTGTTTTCTTAGGAAGTTTTGCTATCAGTATTCTCTTCTAAGTTTAAAGTTGTGTGAAGCATTCAAAAATCTTAGAAATAGAGTATTATGCTATTAATTATTTCCTGCTTAAGCTAGATACAATAGACATAGGTAGGTTACATGTTCTCGGCACATATAGTGTAACAACTCTTTTGATTACGAAACCCGGATTGACATATAAATGAGTGTAATATATTGAACATATTTATACACCAATAGTTGTCGAGGCGTGGATTGCATTCTTCGTCGATGCCTTATCCATGAGGAGGCAAAGCTTGTTTTGAACGACTGTCACACTGGACCATGTGGAGGTCATTTTTCTCGGTTGGAAACAACAAAAAATATTATACGTATAGGTTACTTATGGCCCTCGTTAATCAAGGATCGCGTTGAGGCGGTCAAGAAGTGCCACCCCTGTCAAATATTTTGTCGGAAGATGCGGGCACATCTTTCTCCCATTTTTCCTATCATTGACGTTGGTCCTTTCACCAAGTGGGGGATTGACTTCAATACATGTCACCCAACCTTAGCTAGGGGGCATTGTTACATCATCGTAGTTGTAGAATACTTCACAAAGTGGGTTGAAGCTATGCCAACGTTTAGCAATGATGGTGAAACAACGACTCTTTTCATTGTTAATCAGATAGTAGCAAGGTTCGGCATCCCGAAGGGTATTGTCACTGACCATGGAAGTCACTTCCAAAACAAAATAATGACTGAGTTAACGTCAAAGCTTAGGTTTAGGCAAGAACATTCATCACCTTATTACCTGCAAGCAAATGGTCAGGTTGAATCGGTGAATAAGTCTCTCAAGACTATTCTTCAGCAGACGATCAATTATGCCAAGTCAAATTGGCAGTTGATGTTGTACTCAGCATTGTGGGCCTACAAAACGTCTGTGAAGACTGCCACCATTTTCTCACCTTTTCAACTCGTATATAGGCTAGAAGCAGTCTTACCTATAGAGTGTCAGATTCCTTCTTTAAAGTTGGCAGTCGAATTACTGCTGGACACTTCACCGCTTGAGGAGCACCTAGTATATCTCAAGAAGCTCAATGAGTAGTGTCGTGATGCAACCTCATCCAATGAGGCTCGTAAGAAATGAGTGAAGTGTCAGTATGATTGGTCTATTCATCCTCGGATTTTTTCCAAAGGCGATCTTGTCCTAGTCTATGGTCAAGACAAAGATCCCCTGGGGGTAGGCAAGTTCAAACCCATGTGGTTCAAACCGTTTATTGTGAAAGAGGTTTTGAAGAAGGGCGGTTATCCTCTGGTTGATTTTGAAGGAAATTCCTTCACGGAGACTAGAAATGGGCTCTACCTCAAGAAGTATTACTCGTAGGTTGGTCATCTTGGTGACTTCTTGTACATATGTATAGCTTCTTGTACAGTTTTTATGTTTTTTGTTTTGTGGATGTGTAGATATTTATGTCTTTCTTTTTCATTGTGGGAGATGCCAAATGAATCAGAGGTGTATTTTGGGTTCGCGGACGGCGCTAGCCAACACACTCAGAGGATTGCTTCCGCAGCTTGGGTGATTTTCACACCTGGAGGCCAGTTGCTATCTTCTGGAGGTATTTTTCTAAGCGGAGCTACAAACAATGTTGTCGAATACAGTGCAGTGATAGAATTGTTTCGTGATGCTCTGTCGCATGGCATTTCTCACCTTCGGGTCTACCTATATGCTCAATTGGTTGTTTCCCAACTAAATGGAGTTTATCGCATTTATGATCCCACTCTACATCGACGTTTACTTAGGTTACGTCTCTTAGAACATTCTTTCGATTAGATTATGTATATCCATGTTCCTAGGATATTTAACCACATGACAGATACTCTAGCTAATCAAATCTTAGATTGGCATGTTGCACACACATAAAAGAAAATCACACACATGTACATACATTTGTAAAAGATGTAATCCATAAGATAGGAAAGATGTATATATATATATATATATATATATATATCAAAAAGTGTCATGAGTACCTAGGTGAGCACGAGCGTCTCAAAAATAATGTTCAATATACATCACTGGGCTTAAGCCCTCAAAAAATACATGTACAAAAGGTGTCCTCGACACATCAAAAGTCTAGCCTATATGAGAACGGGGCCTATTGGCCCCGCCATAATGCACAACAACATTGGCCAAATGCCAAAAAAGCTGGACCCATGTCCATGGCACCTCTACTACATGAGGCTGCATGGAAGGAGGGAGATCCTCGATCTCAGCCATGGGTACTATGCGAGTGATCACAGTGAGTTTGTGCTCCACTCATCTCAAAACTCTCTCAGCCTCTCTGGCTAGAGGTCCCCCTGCGACTGCTAGTCCACCGGTTGTTGTTGGTCCTGCCTCTGGTTGAGGACGTCGCTGAGTCCTCATGAAGTCTGTTGGGCACATTGGTCCCACATCTATACATACCAGATACACTAGATTCAATACTCTATACACACACAAAAATGATATATATAAAAATAATTAAAAATTAAATAACATTAAAAATATGTTACCTAGCTCTCCTTGATCCTCTTCGGGAGGCATGGGCATGTTTGGATCCCTGAAAAATATTATACCATCATAGAGGTAGTCCTCAATTGTCAAAATGTGTCGTGCCAAACAGTCAAAGAAGTTTTCATCAAAGGCCTTTATGGTCCTCCCTCCCCTATGTCGTGGCAGCAAGGCTGCCCATCTGCATACCGCTAGCAAGGAGGCCACATGCCCCCGTACCATCCCTCTGGGAATGAGACTAGGAACCCTCTTGAAGAAGAAGGAACATAAGATAGTGCCAAACCCAAAGTTTCTTCTGCTATGTTGCCGACACTCTGTCAGTTGTCTCTTCATGAACATAAGCATGGTTGTGCTTGATTCAAAAATGCGTTCCTCCTAATACTGAATGGCACATTGCATGTGTTCTCGGGAAGCCTAGTGTAGGGTCGCGGATCCAGTAATCTACCCAATCAATAATAAGATCGCTCGCAGAGTCAAACTAGTGATCTTGTGCATCGACACCTAAGAACCTACCTTCTCAGTGCCAGCCTCATAGTACATCTAGACGTAGTCTTCAATGTTGAAAGGCCCAGGGGGAAATGTCTGCATATTGACTGATTCCCCTCTCCTCGAGAGGCCATTCAGGAAGTAAATGTTCTCAGTCGTTGGAGTCAATGACTGACCCTCTAGCATGAATTCCTCTGCATTCGGGTGCCAATAATAAACAAGGGCATTAAGTAACCTGGGTTGTGCCCTCATAAATGGACACTGGAAGAACTTCCATAACCCACTCTATTTCAGTGCGACAATGGCTACAGGGTCTTCTTCGACCAAAATGTCAATATCCTCGTGTTCCCTCTCCCTCCAGTGGACATACATCCCGTTTCAAGGAAAAAATGGAAGGAGTTAGCTCTTGCATTTTATTTTTTCCAAGCTTCCAAGGTGTATGCAAGTTGCATTGGCCACAGTCGCGTATGTACGAGGGCATATTTTTTTCTGCTTGAGTACATACGTGGGTTGTCCTCGGACATCTCGTGTACACGCAAGGACACTCTTTTTAGGAGAGTGCACCCCGTCAAAAACCAAAATAAATGCAAAATTGAAGTATGGAAATGAAAGAGGGATGATTTTGTACTTACTTGGTCCAAGCGGAAGTTCGTTTCATCCACTGAAGATTCCTTAATCAAATCTTTTAGCAAATGGGATTTTTCACCCTTTGGTTAATTTTCGAATTGCAATGGTGAAAATGAGTTGTCGGCTTCTATTTATAGACTTTTTTGGCCCTTTTTGCTGCTTTTTGACCCCCTTTGTCATTTTTCCTGGCTTGGTAAATCACTTGATTCCTATTTCGAGTTTCTTATTGAAAGTTCCAGTACACTTTTCCTTTTGGTTTGGTAACTTTTAGGGGATGGGTCACTTTTTGGTATCCTTTGGTAAAGTTCATTTTTTTTCGACTTTTTGCATATAATTTAGGATTTCGTCTCCACTTTCTGCATCTCATTGTATTTTCCTCTTTTCCATAGGATCAACCCCACCGAGGTACGACACGGAACCTTCATTGTTTCTCTAGAAGTGTCGTAATTAGGTGGTAGAGCCTACCTGTACATGGATGCCCTAGGTAGATCCTTGTTTCATTTTGGCATCCTTGCTGTCATTAATGACTATAGGCTCGAGATTCCTTGTTAGTCATGTCATGATTACAAGATTGAGCCTCATTTTTATGATGCACCATAATTCTTGGCCTTACCCTTGGGACTCCCAAATGAGCACGCTTTGTTGTCTTTCAAGCTTTCTTTAAAATTCGAAAGCAACATCCGACGTGACTATATTTATGCTTTTCGATCTTGTCTGGATTAACTGAGAAAAGTAACCCCCTGGAGTCTTCTTTAGTCCCTTTTCAAACTCTCTAAAATGAAAATATTTCCAAGCGATATTGTTTCCCTTCACACTTGCCAAACTCAAATTTGAAGGCACGTCTGTCTGGCGATAGTTTACCCCTTTTTCGGTCCGGACGGTCAATTTCACGAATAAAGGTATGCTCTAGGAACTTCGTTTCACAAGAATAGTATTCTCAGGAGTAAGTTTAACCCTTTTTTGGGCCTGAGGGACTAAATATTTGAAAACGGAACATTCTCCTTGGTTTTGGTTTATCACCTTTTTTGGGCCTTGGAGATTACTTACGAAAAAGGAACCCCCATGGAGTCCATAATTAAGCTATTTTCAAACTCCCTAGAATTGAAAATATCACCAAGTGACCTTGTTCCTTTAGACTCACTAAATTTGTCTAGAAGAACATCTACTGGCATGAGTTTACCCATTTTTCCAGCTTGTATATTATAGCGGAAATAGGTACGCCTCGGGAGATTTGTCTCGCTGGGAGAGTTCTCCTCAGTAAATTTTATACCTTTTTGGGCTAAGGAGACTAAATATAGAAAAGGGTTTTGAGTCAGTAGTTAATCTCTTTTCAGAATCCTTAAAATTGAAAATATTGTTGAGTTATCTTGTCTTTGTCACACTCGTTAAAATGGTTTTGAATAGAAGTATTTTTGGTGCAAGTTAAACTCTTTTTCGATCCAACTAGAGTATCTCTAAAAAAGGTACTCCCTGGAGTCTTCTTTTACATTTTTTCAGACTCTCTAAACGTGAAAAAACTACCGAGCTCACCTTCTCTGGGCTCGTTGTTACACATTATTTTCTTCATCCTTATGACCGTTAATGATGTAAACCTATCTGTTGTCTTCAGAGGGATCAGTGGCCTGAATTCCTGAAGAAAGAAGGGAGAAGAACTTTTCCTGAGATATGAAATCATATTTTCCTTTGTAAAAACCCTAATAAGGAGGATCATCACACCCTATCTAGTTATAGAGGTGTGACAATCCTAGATAGTTGCATGTTGTACTAAACCTAGACTGCGACGTCGTCACACTCTGCTCAGCTCTAGGGGTGTGACGATTTTTGTGCATGGGAAAAAAGAGCATCTTCTCAATGCTTCTAGAAGGAGAATCTTCTATGGTGATGTGTCCTCTGATCGGTTTGGATCTTACTCACTTTTATGATTTAGTGGAATCATCCTAACCTCCTCACCTTATCCTCTTCAACTAATAAAATGAGAGGTGCTCTCATGGAGAAAGTTAGATTGGAAATTTGGCTTTAGATTGTTAGCTTGGTTAGAGTGGCTTTGAGTTTTTCTTTGTCAAGATAGATTGTGAGTGACTTTCAAATCTATAGTCTCAGAATTTTTGGAGCAGAAGTGTGTGGTAAACGAGGGACAGTTTGAAAGGACCTTATGACATCAAGGATTTGGTTGTAATCACTCTTTCTATTATTTAATACAGATGCACTTTTCTTTCCTATATGAATATTATTTGTCCATTTCCCATTCGATAATTGAAATCTAAGGAAAGATTAGTGTACCTTCAATATTTAAAAAGGTATGTTTTAGATCCATTTCCCATTCGATAATTGAAATCTAAGGAAAGATTAGTGTACTGTCTTTTTTTGTTCTAGTTTCGTAGTGAATCTAGGGAGATCGATTTGTGTCCGCACTCACCGATAAGTCCGATAACAAAATTGGTGACTCCACTAGGTATTCCTTTTTCGTATAACCTTTACGAGTTTGAAAAAGTGATAAAAGTTTACTCGGTTACATTCTCATTGATTTACGAGCATGAGAAAGAACAAAGACTAAGCTCATGATTAATGTTTTCATTTTTACGCAAGCTTAAAACAAAAAAAAAACCATGCGTGGAATAGATTTTATTTTTATAGAAGCTTAAAATTAAACAAAACTATGCTTGGACCTAATTTCATTTTTACACAAGCTCAAGCTAGAGGAAATTATGCTTGGGGTAGGTGGTTTTATTTTTATACAATCTTGAACCAGAGCAAACTATGCTTGAAACTTCCTAACGCATGGTTCATGAATTCACATGGTTGGTACCTATCCCCCAGCTTAAGAAGCCAGTGGCTTAACTTTAGCATGAAGTCTATATGCTGGAAGCATTTCCCCTAAAGCTTCATCTCATCCAACAACAAAGGCAGATGAAATGAAGCTTCAAATACTAGACGAAGGAATTGACTCAAATAGAGAGGGAGAAAAATCTGTTTCATTTTTTAACGAGCATGGCACAGGAAAGGAACTATGCTCGAGAATCCAACTTCAATCCCAAGACCTTTGTTTCATTTTTTAACGAGATTGACACAGAAACAGGAACTATGCTCGTAACATCGGTTTCATTTTTTAATGAGGCTTCCACAGAGATGAAAAAACTATCCCCATAACCTCTATTTCATTTTTTAATGAGGTTTCCACAGAGACGCAAAACTATCCTCACAGTTGGTTTCATTTTTTAATGAGCTTGAAATCAGAAAACCATGCTCCAAGTATGTTTCATTTTTTAATGAGCTTGAAATCAGAAAACCATGCTCAAAGTAGTTTCATTTTTTAATGAGCTTGAAATAAGAAAACCATGCTCAAAACTCTCTTCTTGATCATGGCTTCGAAGAGGAAAATGCTCCAGAAGGACACCATGTCAAGGGACAAAACTTGGTCATGGATTCCAAGAGATCTTAATTTGACGGAAGAAATACACTACGAAAGGAACACATGTCGAGGGTCATGAGAGGGGTAAGGATATCAAGCTATAAAATACCTATCAAAGAGATCACCATGTCAACTACTGGATCTAAGTCATCAGAAGCTGAAGTCATGGGAGACAATGCCACATAATTAACCTGTGGCGGAGGCAATACTATCTGCATATAAGAACCATTTAAGGAGGTCATTTAGGTCAATTCGGGACCAACGAATGAAATTTGATCAATAGTTACAACTCTTCCATCGTGAGGGAAATATATCACATGAAAAAGAGTGGACACAATAGCTTGCATGGCATATACATAGTCTCGCCCAAGGAGAAAAGCGAAATCCAAGGGGTCTTGGACTACCATGACATCAATAAAGAAAATTTTCCCTCCCAAAGTTACAGGAAACTGAGGAAGGGTCCCTAAAGGTTAACTTGTTCTTCTATTAAAAGCTAACAGATTCAGTGTAATCGGGGAAAGCTGAGGACAACCCAAATCTTGCCAAGCAATAGAGGACAAAATACTAAAGGACACACCTTCATCTATCAGCATCTGAGGAACGTCCCAACCACAAACCTGTATAGTAATATGGAAAGGAATGTGAGAAGGAAGACGAGGTCCAATTAGTGCACCCCAATAAAAAAGGATGACCTCATTACTTGGATGGGGTTCCACAGGAGAAGGAGGAATACCCCCTAGCATGGTAGAGTTTGTATCAATAAGAAAATGGTGGGCAGTATTGGGCTTACTCTCGAGAAAGAGAGTAGGATCGATCGATGATGAGATCATATTGACCACTTGGGTTGCATTCTCCAAGGGGAGAATTGGGTCGACGGATGGAAATGGATCGACCACTTGGGTTTCACTCTCTGGAGGAGAGTAGGATTGATCGAGGATGGGATTAGATCAACCACTTTTTCAATTGGTTCAACTAAGGATCTAACTAGATTGACTACATGATCAACCAGACTGACCGACGAAGGGACCATATTGATCATTCCATCAACTATAGAGGGGTTGAGCGAAAGCTTATGGTAAGCAGCTGGAATTTGAGGCTGTGAAATAGTCATGTCTTCCAGGAATTTCTAGGCTTCGTCCATATGAGGGAAAAGGCGAGTTAGATGACTCCCTTTGCATAACATGCACGGGAACTTGACTTTAATTTTATTCTTCCCAACTATACCATGACTAGTTGACGGGAGGTCATCAACATGTTGTGCAGAGGCTGACGACGTGGACTAGAAAGGAGCTTTAGACCATGCTTCTATGACCTTGGATATACCAGGGAAATATTTAAGAAGATGGATACCCTTACAAATCCTGCAAGGGTACTTGGGCTTACGGGTTTGGGTTGTCTTGGCACCATCAACACTCCCAGTATGATTATCAATAGTTGGTTGTCTTCCAACATGTGTAGCAGTGGTTGGAGGTGTGTATCCTTGCTTATTTTTCTTATTCTTAATCTTCCTTTTCTTCTTCTTCTTATCCACCGAGTTACTAGCTCCAGAGCTTTCACTCGACAAAGAAGATGAAATGAAAGAATACCTTGCAAGTGAAGAAGGTCAAGGAGATCTTACCAGTAAAGGAGGTGAAGGATCAACATGAGGTTGACGTTCTTGGGGGGGATTTCTTATGACCGAAGCACTTACTGCATTCAGGATTACCTGAGTGGAAAAAAATCACACCTACAATTCAATCATGAGGCCTGGAAGGCTCAAAGTAATGATGTGAGGAGGACCAATGTTTTCGTAAGAAGGAAAAACAAAAGGTTCCCCTAGAGAAAGGGTTCCTTAATTGGTCATTTAGGGAACTGATGACATTAACACAAATATCCAATCTAGAGTCCGCTAGGGAAAACAAACAACATACTCTAAAAATCTAGGAAGCAAACAAACAACCAAAACCTTCTCACAATGGATGCACTAGTTGGTGATGAAATACAACATCACGGGAACACTGTAAGAAGGGGATGAGATAGAGCGGGTGGAAAAGTTACGTTGATGACCTGCTTAATGGAATTACACCTTGGTGCAATCTCCCACACATAAACGTGGGTATACCCTCCAAGGAGCCCGAGTGAGTTTGGCCAACGTTGATTCCAGGTACAGTGAAGACTTGCCCTTCGATAGTCACCTTGTGTAAAGACCCTAAAGAGATAGGCTACTAAGGTTACCAATTACAACAATGATTCCTGGGGAAATAGTTGACAGTCCGATCCACATGCAAAGGCGGGGTATCTATCCTGAAACCTACTTGAGAAGGTCCCCACAGGATTTTCTTCTCAAGTGACCCCCAATAATACGCGCAATCTCTACACTAAGACTGACAAAGTAGGGTGAGTAACTCTGCCAGTACTAATGCAACCTCATGATTGACCCTTGTGTTAGAAGGGCTTCCTAGGACAAAATGTAGCAAGTGGATTTGAACTCTCCCTAACTCAATATTCTATGTTTTTTTGCAGCTTTGGAAAGTTATCTTTCACACCTATTCCAAAGCCCTACAACTAATATAATGTAGGTTTGCTACCAGAAAATATAAAAATGTTTAATCAATTTTTATAAGCGCTTTATCTTAAGTCTATTTTTTACTCAAGAGGAAAATGGCATGGACTAAATGATGTTTTTACCGACTCTAAACAATGCAAAGAAATGAGAATGAAAATATTTCACTTTGATGAAAACTATATTATGAGAAGGAGAAAACGTTTATCATTACCAGATGCACAATGTCCCAAAATTTTATTAAACTCATCAATATCAATATCTACAAGAAATTATCCAAAGAGACTGTACACCAATATATGATTCTTGGCCCCCCTATGTCAAGACCAAAAATGCCAAAAACCATGCAATTTCACTACTTCAAATGCAAGGATTCCCCCAATCTAATATAAAGCAAGGAATTAAATTTTGTGTTTCAAATATAGCTAAAAGCAACAACAAATCTCTATAAAACAAAGAAACCCAAATAAATTTTCTCTTTTAGCATGAACTATTCAATAAAATAAAAATAAGTTCTTTCACCAAACAATTCTAAAGAAAAACCAATGCTTTGTAACTGAAATACACTCAAAGCAAGATATCAAATATTTCAAAAGCAAACAAGCTAAAACAAAGAAAATATGGTGAAAAACAGACTCAAATTTGTCAAGAAGACTATAATCAGACCTAACAAATCACCCCAAACACTTATCACAGATCTGGGTAAGGAAAAACACCAAAAGCTAAAAAAATTCACAATCGTCGCGGGCTACCAGCCAGCACAGTGCGACGATCACAGATCTCCCTAGCTTCACTACGAAACTAGAACAAAACAAGACAGTACACTACTCTTTCCTTATATTTCAATTATAAAATGAGAAATGGATCTAGAACATACCTTTTAAATATCAAAGATCCTACTTCTCCAATGCAATCCAAGCTCCGTCATGAGGCTTATGGAGAAATATCTGCAAAGGAACACAAGCCAACGAAGACAAGAATTACATAGCCTACTTGATATGAAACTATGTATGTGATCAAGGAATCATACAATATGGACAAATACGATTCATATAGGAAAGAAAAGTGCATTTGTATTAAATAATAGAAAGAGAGATTACAACCAAAGCCTTGATGTCGTAAGGTCCCTTCCAACTGTTCTGTGTTCCCTACACACACTCGACAAAGTATTTCAGCTATCACTTTGTTCTAACTTTATACTTTGGGGGGNTTTGTATTAAATAATAGAAAGAGAGATTACAACCAAAGCCTTGATGTCGTAAGGTCCCTTCCAACTGTTCTGTGTTCCCTACACACACTCGACAAAGTATTTCAGCTATCACTTTGTTCTAACTTTATACTTTGGGGGGCTCTTTGTTATACATTATTTTCTTCATCCCTATGACCGTTAATGATGTAAACCTATCTATTGTCTTCAGAGGGATTAGTGGCCTGAATTCCTGAGGAAAGAAGGGAGAAGAACTTTTCCTGAGAGATGAAATCATATTTTCCTTTGTAAAAACCCTAATAAGGAGGATCGTCGCACCCTATCCAGTTCTAGAGGTGCGACGATCCTAGATCATCGCATGTTGTACTAAACTTGGCCTGCAATGTCGTCACACTCTGCTCAGTTCTAGGGGTGTGACGATTTTTGTACGTGGGAAAAATGAGCATCTTCTCGATTCTTCTAGAAGGACAAGATTCTATGGTAAAGGTGGCCTACGATTGGTTTGGATCTTACTCGCTTTTGTGATTTAGTGGGATCATCCTAACCTCCTCACCTTATCCTCTTCAGCTTATAAAAGGAGAGGAGCTCTCATGGAGAAATTTAGATTGGAAATTTGGCTTAAGATAGTTAGCTTGGTTAGAGTGGCTTTGAGTTTTGCTTTGTCAAGATAGATTGTGAGTGACTTTCATATCTATAGTCTCATAATTCTTGGAGTAGAAGTGTGTGGGAAACAAGGAACAATTGGAAGGGACCTTACAACATCAAGGCTTTGGTTGTAATATCTCTTTCTATTATTTAATATAGATGCACTTTTCTTTCCTATATGAATATTATTTGTCCATATTGTATGATTCCTTGATCACATACATAGTTTCATATCAAGTAGGCTCTGTTATTCTTGTGTTCGTTGGCTTGTGTTCCTTTGCAGAAATTTCTCCATAAGCATCGCGATGGAGCTTGGATTGCATTGGAGAATTCAGATCTTCGATATTTAAAAGGTATGTTCTATATCCATTTCTCATTTGATAATTGAAATCTAAGGAAAGAGTAGTGTACTGTATTTTTTTATTCTAGTTTTGTAGTGAAGCTAGGCAAATATGTTTGTGTCCGCACTTACCGATCAGTCCGATAACACTTGTTGAAATTACATGGAAGGGGTCTCATTGTGTCTTTCTTAATCACATTTTCATATACACATCTTTGGCCTAATGTCATCTACATGTTGCTCTCAACCGAACCTTTGAAGCATGCCTTATACGCAAGCCTTGTAGCATTTCTTGCCTCTGCGACCTGACACCTTGACCCATGGAGGAATTTTGGCCGAGTGTCCTTTTCCTGCACATGTCTCCTTGATTTGAGAATTAGTATGTTCCTTGTTCTTTGAAATAGTATGCTTTCCTATGACAGTCTTTCCTCCTTTGTAACATAGCATTCTTTTATTATTTTTCAAGATCTTTAAAAAATTGAAAAAGACAAAAAAATCAAATATTCCAAAAAGAGGGGATGGGAAATATGCATTATTTTTTCAGTAGAACATAGAGTTTCCCTTAGACAAAGCACATCCTTCCATTTGTTCATCAAACATTGGGATCTAGTATGACCTTAGGAAGCTTTTATCACTGCATAGAGATATGTCCTCCTCTATTTGGTTACTCTTCCAAACACATGGAGAGTTTGTGTTGCCTTCTGCATCGTGAACTTATGTCAATGTCATGTTGTCTGAGTCTCATCATCTTTCATGATTTTTTCCAAGGAAAGTTTCACTCAACCTTAGTTAGTCTTTCTGCAGTTTTTCTCTTGAACTTCATGAGTCGTCCATCCCGAGAGTCCAGTCAATTTCATATTCGAAATTGACGAAATTTTTTGCCTGATTATCGAGATCCTCATGTATTTTCTCGATGAGTCATCAAAGACCTCAGAGTAGCGAGTTATACACTCCCATTATACTCCTACCTGAGTTTTGAATATCTTGAAGTTGTCACTCGAGCTATGAAGACCTCATCTCCAACCATCATGCGTCACTAGCTTCTTGAAGATGGATACTATACTTGTATATCTTCGACTGATTTTGAGATGTAGATCCATTGTGTATTGCTCGCGGATACAATTTATATAGTTATATGACATGTATATGTTGTGTATTTGATTGGAAACCATGATTTAGTTTATCCTGAGCATGGGTATGCCCGCCTTAGAGAGACAATTGTTGTTTTGTAGATGGCACCTCCCGAACTCTGGTCTTGGGCTCACTCGACCTCATAGATTGGTGAAGATATTGTAATTTATTTCGGCCATGAGTTGCTCTTCTAGCCTCACACATTAGGGGGCATCTGCTATAGCCCTAAAATTTGCTACTCCTATATACATGACCTTGGCCCTCTTACTTGCATGTTTTGCCAAAGCATTGTTGAGAAGATCTTCTTAAAAACCACTTTTTCGAATATGTACGTGTGCTGCACCATTACATCCCACGTACATACGCTTGTTGAACCACTACAACTCACATACATACACTTGTTTCACCACTACAACCTGCGTATGCTGGCAAAAGTTGCAAAAATTAAAAAAGTTGCAAGGAATTCGTTGAAATCCATGGGATATTGGAAGTTTCCCAACTAATCCACCTACTATATCCCGTCACCCAACCGAATAACAATCCTTTTTTCATATAAAAGGAGGTGTTGGGGTATCATTTCAAATATAAACATAAGAACAGTGAAACTCTGTCTGTTTTCACTTCCCCTCCTTGCCCAAGATTTTGCCTCTTTTTGTGAGAAATTGTCGCAACATTTCCCCATTCAACCTTTTCTCTTTCCATTCAATACATTCCCTTCCATAAAGGTGACCAGAAGATTGAGAGAAGAGGTCCATTCAAGGTGCACTTGGAGAATAGTAAAGTTGAGCTCAGACCAAGTTCACGGAATGGTGGCTGACTCAGATTGTAAGGTATAATCTTTGTATGATGAATAAAATTGTTGCATTTGCATGTCCCAAATAGTGGTGTTTAATGTATCTTCATTGATATATATTTAACATTTAATACCTAACCCTGACTCTTGAATAGAATAGCATGCTTGTAGTTTCTTGTTTTTCTATCTTTGGATGTAGGTTAGCCTTGGCAGGAGACGTGCAGTCAGTGGAACTTTCAAGCTTGAGGAGATCATCATTGGATGCAGGGATCAAAGGTATAGTTACCCGATCTCTTCTATTATTGATTTCTTTTGTTTGTTTCAGGATGTTTGGGGTACAGTAAGATCAACTATATTTTAGAAAATCATTTTCTTTGTCTGCATTTTAAACCCTGGTGCAGTTACAGGGGGGTTTTCCCACTAGCAACTGGTAGGAGGCTCAGCCAGTGTGATCGAATAGATGCTCAGGGTGGAGTGGATTCTCCAAGGAGCTCATTGTTCTGGATAGCTATTAGGAGAAGATCTTCTAGTTCAAGTTTTGTGCAAGTGTTGAGGATAGCTCTAGGTTCAGAGGGAGCTCCTAATTAGCATAGTGTGATAGAACCAGATGATAGTGATGGCAACGAGTGCTTCCCTCGCTAAGAGGGAGTGTTATGTTTTTATCTCGGGAGGTACTCCGCATATTTTGTCTTGTATGCGGATGTAACCTTATGTTGACACTACTAGGCACTTAACTTTGTAATGGGTTTTTAAAAAGTTGTGATAAAGTGGTTATTTTATTAAAGTGACTTTTTAATGAAGTGTACCTTCTAATATTAAAGTGACTTTATTTCATAAAGTGCACTTATGTAATAAAGTGAAATGTACTTTAA